>JAGFNX010000480.1:0-107386 GCA_017657125.1 Scopulariopsis brevicaulis
GGGGGGTGGGGAAGCCGCGTCTGGCGTCAAGATGTGTGACCTCTTCGTCGCAGGTTTGCCTCAGATGTCCCGGCCAGCAAAAATACGGAGGAAAGGACCAGGGAGCCGAAATAGTGGGGCTCCCTGTCGGCAGCGCGTCTCCCCCTAAAGTCCGAGGCGCGTGCCCCGCAATCCAGCGCCCTGGGCTGTGCCGCCGAGCTGCGGAGGCCTGCGCGAATCTGCCGAGGGGCCGGTGCGAGGACCGGACCAAACGGGGCGTCATTCAGCGCTGGGGTCCCTGATCCATCGACGCTACAAAAAGGCGACCGCTCCGACATCGTGACTCGCCTTCCCCGGATTTCGGCCACAGGATGGTCTCTTCTAACCTATATGGCCAACCCCCACGCTCGCTGCATTCTTACCTCCACATAGCCGGCAAAGAAAAGATGGACTCCGTCATTGATCTCTCGGATGCCGGGAAGGCGCTCGATCTCGCCCGGATACGGGCGCAGTTGATGTAAGCTTCGTCCGCCGCCAACGCCTCCTCTTTTCCTTCTGGCCCCGCCGTGGCTCTCGCCTCTCGCACACAGATGGGGCTCCCGTCCTGGACGAGCGCGAGGCGAGCACGAAGCCGCAGACGGAGCCTCCATGGCCACGATCCCCGCTGACAACCCCGCAGCCGCCTCGAGGACACCATCATCATGCACGTCATCGAGCGCTGCCAGTTCCCCCTCAACAAGTCCATCTACACCCCCGGCGCCATCTCGATCCCCGGCTCGAACCTCAGCTTCATGGACTGGTACCTCCGCGAGCAGGAGCGCATCCAGTCGCGCATCCGCCGCTACGAGTCCCCGGACGAGTACCCCTTCTTCCCCGACGCCCTCGAGGGCGCCATCCTCCCGCCCGTCGACTACCCGCGCATCCTGCACCCCAACGATGTGACGGTCAACGACCGCATCAAGTCCTTCTACACGGACCGCTTCCTCCCCGCCGTGTGCCCGGACTTTGGCGGCCGCGGCGACAGGGGCCCCAGCGCGGAGAACTACGGGTCGACGGCCACGTGCGACATTGCGTGCCTGCAGGCCATCTCGCGGCGGATACACTTTGGCAAGTTCGTCGCCGAGTCCAAGTTCCGGCACGAGGAGGCGCTGTACACGGACATGATCCGGCGCGGGGACAGGGAGGCCATCGGCGACGCCATTGTTAACAAGGCGGTGGAGAGGCAGGTGCTTGCGCGGCTGCGGTCGAAGGCCGAGAGCTACGGGAGGGACCCCGTGGCTATGAACGACACGGAGAGCCTGCCGCGGATCAACGTCGACGCCGTGGTGGCCATGTATGAGGACTTTGTGATTCCCTTGACCAAGGAGGTCGAGGTCGAGTACCTGATGCAGCGGCTGGAGTAGGGGTGTGATGGGGACGGGAGAAGACGAAGGGTGCGAAGAGCCGATAGGGGGCTGATGAATCACGAAAGGACAAAGAGCGATGGATGGGGGCTGAGATCTGGGGCGCATATAGAGGGGCGTTGCACGGCGCGTTTCGCCAGAGTCCTGAATAGAGGCTTCGATAATAGACACCTCGCGTCATCACACGGCACCGGTCCACGAGCAGCACGAGCGAAAGCGTCGAGGAGATATTGACTCCTGCCTGCCAGAAAACACGAGGTTCAATATGAAGCTCATGAGACAATACCTCCCCTCTTACACAAATGGACTCCGCTAACAATTAAAGACCTATCCATACCTCCGTCGACCAAACACCAGTCTAATGTGAGCACCTCAAATCCCCTAGTGTAACCGCCTGATATAGCCCAAGACGCAGAGCAGAGTGATTCCAAAACATCTCAACCCGCTGCCTCTCTCCCCACGGTCTTCTCCCTCCGCACACTCCCACTACTCCCGCCCTCCGACCCCTCGGTCCCCGATCCCTCCCGCCCACCAGGCCCCTGACCCCCGGGCTGCCCCTTCTTGATGCTCTTCCACTGCATGAACGCCGCGGCAACAAACGTCGCGACCGCAAGCCCCATACCCGTTAGAAACACCCTCGTACACGCATAGTTGAGCGCCTCCACAACCCCGGGCCTGAACCGCTCCTCGACGTTATCCAACAACTCTGTCGCGCCCGTCTCAGTCACGGTGTGCCCTCCACCCTCGTCCCCGCCGTACCCGGGAATATTCGCAGCAATCAACCGCGCAGTGAGCACGTTGTTGAGTATCGACTGCCCGACAGAAACGAAGATGGCGGCACCAAGCTGCTGCGCAAAGAAACTAATCGCCATCCCCGTCGACACATCCTCGGGCGGGAACACAGTCTGCACCGCCAGATTAACAGTCTGCATCCCGAAGCCGAGACCGAAGCCCGTCAGGAACTGGTACGCGATCCAGCGGGAGGAGGGGGTGGTGGGGGAGAAGGTCGAGAGGAGGCCCTCGCCGATGGCCATGATGGCTGGGCAGAGGAGCATCGAGGGGACGTAGTAGCCTAGCTTCTGGGTGGCGATGCCGGAGATTATGGAGGAGACTACGATGGAGAGGACGAGTGGGATTGTGTAGAGGCCGGATTTGATGGGGTCGGCGCCGAGGACGGTTTGGACTTGGGGGGTGTTAGTTCGTTGCTCTCCCCGTATTCCCTGATATTAAGAGGGGAAGAGGGAAGAGGAAAGGGGACGGGGAAGGGATGGGGAAAGGGTCAGAGGGTACTTACACCACAGGGGCACGTAGTAGATGGCCAGTATCATGGCACCAGACATGAAGATCATGTAGCACGCTCCCGCGAGCATCGACCTCTGCCGAATAATCCTCAACGGCACCGTCGCCGTCTCAGGCATCAAAACCTGCACGGCCGCGAACCCCACAAACATGACCGCAAACACCACGAACAGCGCCACGACCCGCGCGTCGTTCCACGCGTACGTCGCGCCCCCCCACTGCAGCGCGAGCAGCAGCGCCACGATGGAGGGGAGGAAGAAGAGGGTGCCGAGCGGGTCGAGGCGGAGGAGGTGGGTCTTCCAGGGGGCCGGGGGGGTGGGCTTGCGGCGGGGGGGCTGCAGGAAGAAGATGAGGCAGAGGAGGGCGACGCCGCCGACGGGGAGGTTGATCCAGAAGCACCAGCGCCAGGAGAGGGTGCCGGTGAAGGCGCCGCCTAGGAGGGGGCCTATGACGGAGGAGAAGCCGAAGACCATGCCGAAGATGGCTGGTGGTGTTAGTTCGGGGGTTGTATGGGAATAAGGAAGAGGCAGGGAGCGTGGGGATGGCGGGCTCGGGGGGGAGGGGATGCTTTCTGGAGGATACATACCTTGGAACATGGGCCTCTTCGGCAACGGTATCATGGGGATCATGACCATCATCGAGCCCGAGAAGATGCCCGCGGAGCCGAAACCCGCGATGGCCCGCCCCGTGATGAAGACGGCGGACGTGGGCGCCGCGGCGCAAATGACGGAGCCGACCTCGAACACGACAATGACCGCCATGTAAGTCCTATCCCCCATAAGCTGTCAGCTTCACCCTACACGCAAAACACACTACCAAGCCTCGACAAAATCAGAAAGCGAGAACCCACCACTTCGTGTCATAGAACTTGTAAACCCTCCCAAAAATCAGCTGCGACGCTGCCGTGGTGAGCATATACGCCGACCCGTACCACCCAATATCCCCCAGGCTCCCAAAGTCGTCCGTGATGCGCGGTATCGCCGTCGCGATGATGGTCCGGTCCAGCGCCACGAGGAAGATGGCGATGAAGTTGGAGAGCATGACGAGCCAGAAGCGGAGGCTCTTGGGCTGGAAGTTTTTATCTGGATCGCCTCCGGGGCCGTGCTGGGGAGGTGAGTCCTCAGGGTCGGGGGGTGAGTTTGCTGTTGTGTTGTCTTGGTGGTTGGGGGTTGAGGAGTGTGCGGGCATGGCACCGTGGGTGGTTAGGTCGAGGTCGGAGCAGGAGCAGTCGGGGCCTAGGGAGTGGGGAGAGGTCATCACTTCGATGCTGTCGCGCTCGCGGTGGAAAGAGACAGCGGGGGGGTTGGAGTTTTGAGGGTATCGAGGGACCTGGTGCGCGGTGCCCCGGTGGTCCTCGCCCAGGGGGACATCGTAGAAGCGGCTCGGGTCGTGGAGGTGCCGCATTGTCTGTATGCCCTGGGTATCCTGGGGGTGCCGCATGGTCCGTATGTCTTCGATATACTGGAAGTCCTGCGGGTCGTAGGGCCGGTACCGGTGACGATTATAGTAGGGCCGCGCGGGGGAGTAGGGGACGAATCCGCGTTGGAACCCGTCGGTCTGAGTCCGGGAGGGCGTAGTGATATCTGGGCCCGGAGCCGCCCGCGAGAACCCTTCTTGACCTTGGGGATCGGCGACCCATGAGAAGGGCCGGGACATCCTGGGTTGCATGTCGGCGTCCGACGAGGCCGACTGCCGACTGGGCGTGTAAGTAGGGGAAGGAAGTGGACGCCGGGGGGGCATATGTCGGTGAGTTCTGCGAAGGCCGGGCATTCGGTGCCGTTGTTGCTCCTCTTCCATGCGGGAGTGGTTAGAAGGCAGCTACTAGGCCCCTAGGAGAGAGCGGGCTCTCATGTCCCTCCCGTGGTCGCCGGTGAGGGGGACCTTGGAAGCTCCGTGGAACCGTGGGACTGTTTCACGAGGGTACTGGGTGATATAAATAGACGGAAAGCAGGCGATAAATAATATGAAGGGAGTTATTTACATTGAAATGCACTTCTACGTTCGGATACGGGGGGTATACGCTTATAAGGGAATAGCTGGGTCCACGTGGGACGGAGAGTGCTAAACTGGGCTCGTGGCCGAGTCTTGGGGGTATGACGGGGTGGGTTCACAGCCTCAGGAGGCGGCCGGAGACGCGGAAAGGTTTGTGCCGAAGGGAAAGGTAGGGTCCAGCGACTGGAGAGTGAGGCGTATGAGCTGGGTGATACTATGTGAGGAAAGAACGGAGTCGGAGTAGAAATAAGGAGGACCCCCGCCAGACACAGAGCTGAGACCCGTGCATTAGATGTAGGATAGGATGCCGAGAGGGACTCGGCTTATTCTTTCTAGATCGGCAAATAGAGCTTGAAGGAGGGAATGACTGGCTCAGGCCTGTTGCTGTAAGCTCCAGAGTAAGTGCGATCCCCCAAGCAACTGGACCACGGTCCCTATCTGCTCCTCGTATCATCTCACTCTGAGCCCGTTGTAATAGGCTCCCAGGAAGCTCTCAGGAAGCGCGGAGCGGCATCGCGTCCGGGTGGGCATTGAGCCATATATAGTGCCATACGAGCCCTGCGGACGGTTCTGGACCGTGGCGCGGCCGAACTTGACGTGTCAAGTCGGTGTCGTCGCACGGGAGGTGACCCCAAGCATCCGGACGTGGAATCATGCGTAGTTCTCTTGAGAAAGTGAATTAGCTGAGGGGTTAACTGCGCGGTAGACACTCTCACAGGAGATGGGAGTCGTGCCTCGGCGTAGATGTTCCATCGACAAGCACCCGCGTCTGCATTCTATAAGACAACAGAATATACGCCACGGAGAAAGGAACTGAGAAACGTCCCACGATCCAACAGCGGTATCCATTAGGCGACTAATGGGATGCCGAGGCACCTCCGTCTGGCGGGCTTGTCGTTGGGGAAGTCCAGTGCGGCAAGCCCGCTCCGGGCGTGTGCGTCCGCGGCTCCCGGTACGCCGGCGCGGTTCTGGGTCTGGTTTACGAGCCCGTGGTGGTACGTCGTGCTTCTTAGGGACTCATTGGGCGTCTTTGTGGCACTTGTTGTGAGACTTGCCGGGATGGAGACGGCAGATTGGCTCATTTGGTGGAGAGGTCGGCGAAGTCGGTCCGGCGAGAAGGGGCTCGGCGTGCGGTCCCCGAGTGCTCCGCTGTGCCTAGGGCGGCTGAGCGAGGATCACAGGCCTTGACTGATTTGCTCGGCGACCCGATGCTACGTGAGTCTGCTGTGGGGAACAGAACTGAGTTTATTTCGACGTGAACAGGCTTCGACGACCGAACATGAGCACCGCCAGGGAAGCAGCGCCACGGATATCCTTCTCGAAGCACGCCGATACGGTCAATGTGTAGTTATTGGTTAGAGAGCCCATTCTTTAACCGTATCTTTCGAGCCGTTCGCTAGGATCTGACCTCGACGCACGCACTCTTGGCTTGGTCACCCGGTCATGGCTGTCTTGCGGTCTTGAGGTGGCTTGGTGCCGTATAGGGTAGTTGGGGGCCGTTACAGCTCATCCGAGCGAGAAAGAAGGAAGGTCTGGGGCTCGGTGGATGAGTTGAATGAGACGAGCATAGAAGAAGGCGGTAGGTATGGCGAATGGGGACCATAAGGCGGGAGATGGGAGATGGGCTAAATCCCTTTGCGTTGTTAGGGTCTATGGCATTCCCCTGCTTGTCTTTGTCCAACCCTTGTCGCTTTTCTGCACGGAATCCCTTGAATCCTCTTGGATGATTCCGTTCCGAAACCGAGGCTGTCTGCTGAGAGTATTGTCAGCGGCCTCTCGCACCACCGTATCCCCGTATCACCCCTACCGCCGTGCTGGGACAACGGGGAATGAGCGGGGGACACAGAGCCCTGGAGCTCGTGACCCGGAACCCTGGCCAAATTTTTCCTGCCGAGACAATCGAGCTGTCACGTTTACCCTCCCCGCAGCTGCACTTCTTCACACCTCGCTTGCACGGGAACCCATGTGGAAGCTTCTCGCTGTTTCACGCCTCGTTCTCCAAGCTCCCACTTTCAGACGGTTGTAAGTCTGACAAACGTGACACCTTGTTGTGTCACCTCTTCTATTTTTAGAGGGCTTCTCGGACAACCCCGACGTCAACTCCGGCGCCGTGGCTTCCAGCTTCAGTCCTGTCACTGCCCACTCGCCATCCCACGTTTCACGTCTTCGTCCTCTTCCGCTCCTCGTTGCTGAGTCCCTGTGCTCATCACCTAAGGATCTCAGCCCTGCGCTCTTCAGCCACACTGTCCAAAGAAGGGGCTTTCACGGATCCCACTCGGCGGTTCCGCTTCCGTATCCGGGGTTCCAGAGGCGAGACCGTCGAAGAACGAGCCGTGTGACAGTCGGCGCCGACTCGCCGATCTGGTCATCGGAGCTAGGCTTCATCACGACCGTCGGCGTACGTGTTAACCGATGCCCATAATTCAACCTCTCTCTTGCTCGCGGGGCGCTGAAGAGACCATCCCCTGCGTCGTCCACAGCCGACACACCACCCCCATCGGTACACCGGCTATCCCGCTCAATATACCCCGTCTAGTCTACTGTCTATGTATCTAGGATCCGACATTGAGGACTTACACAAGCCCTATTGGGTCCTCGCCATACAGTCCACCCACCTACCCGCGGGATACGTACCGTCCCGGTCTCGGTACCCGCCGGCTGGCGCACCGGAGAAGATAGGCGAGGCCGACTCAGGGAAAACAGCAAGTACATATAAGTAGTCATTCCGGGGGAACAGCCGCACGGTTCCGCCGTAAGGCACTCCGGTCCCGAGCCATTCCCAACCGGACACTAAGTCATACCCGAGCGCTCTGTCCCCAATCAGACGCCATCCCAGCAGCACCGGGACATGGCCATCAAGCTCACGCGCGGAACCTCGTGCGTCCTCTGTCAGCAGCGCAAGGTCCGCTGCGACAAGAACAAACCACGTGTCAACTGCGCCAAGGCCCGTGTCAAGTGCCGCGTCGTGCCGCCCCAGCCGCCGCAAGAAGCGGCTACAGGAGAAATGTCTCATCGAGACCGCCTACGGAAGTACGAGGCGCTACTTACAGAGAATAACATGGGCTTCGAAAGCATCGCTGCGGAGTTGCCCGGAAGGGTGGTAAGGATGAGGTGACGGATTTAGGGAATGAGTTTGAGGGGCTGAGGACGAGCAATGAGTCGAGTATGACGGCTTCGGCTGGGTCGAGGGCAACATCGCAGTCTGAGCAGTGAGTTGCCTTTGGTCTAGGGTGAGAGAAAGCTAGCCTGGGTATAGGCCGTATAAGTGGTTTCCTTACCATGAAGATGTATGTAGTTTGCTGTACCCCTGACCTCCATCACTTACATTTAGTATTTCTCACTTCGCCAATGGCCCTATCCACCATTGTCACTGCCTCCAGATACCATTCCATTAACATGCTCCCAGTTCCGTGCCAGTGAGGAGATCTTCCGCGACTCCTCGGACAAGGACGACGTCGACGGCTCTGCCATCCACCACGTCTTCGACAAGATGTACGAGCACCAGGGCGGCTTCCCCTTCATCGTCGGCACCCGCGCCGCCCCACCTCCTCGCGCTCATAAGTCTGGAGGATGCAGAGGTGCTAGATATGTTCGGTGAGCCCAAGATGCAGGTCGTGAGCAGGTTCCACCTCGCGGCGCAGCAGGCGCTCATCAACGTGGGGCTCATGCGAACGAGCGATATAACCGCCCTTCAGGCTTACATCCTCTACCTTGCACGCCCGCCGCATCTCCCCGTAAGTCCATGTCGGCTAACGCCTGCAGATTGCCGGCCGTCAGTTTATGGGCCCCCGCCAGATTTCCCGCCTCCTCGCCATCGCCGTCTGCGCCGGCCAGCGCCTGGGCCTCCACCGCGACTCGGCGCCCTTTGGCCACTCGCCCTTCCGAGGTCGAGTAGCGCCGCCGCCTCTAGGCCCCACGGAGATGCTGTTCTGCCTCTCGAGATTGGAGCTGCCGCTCGTCGTGAGGAGCGACTCGCAGCGGGACGCACCAATAAGGGGCGGAGACGCCACGAACACGCCAACACCGGCCGCGCTGCCCATCCCGACGGTCAGGATTGCGGGGCAAGAAGGTATCAGCTATACTCCCGACGGGCTCTGCGCGCACATCGATGACCAGTACCTCCGGCACTACGACGAGAAGATACCGCTGTGCTTCTTTACCCTGACGATGACAAGGCAGGCGCTCTGAAAGATGCGGATACTGGGGTTTTTGTGCGGCTCAATCAGGGGAGCCTAGCCCTTCTAGGGGACGGCACGGCGGCTCCCAGTGGCACCCTCTCAACGACGCGGAGAGGGAGGCGCTGTTCTGCGAGGTGATACAGATGATTGAGTACGACAACGTGCTGCAGTCCGCCGCGACGCTGCGGGGCTACCGGTGGTACACGCACATGCACTTTCCCGTGCCGGCGTACATGTTTCTTGTCACGAGGCTGCGGTGGAGGACGGTGGGGCCCATGGTGGAGAGGGCGTGGGTTGCTGTCGAGGAGAACTATGGGTTTAGGGGGGGAACGAATAATTTGCATGGTCCTATGCATGCTACGGTTGGGGGGCTGTTGGTTAAGGCATGGGATGCGAGAGCTGCCGGGTTGAGGGAAGAAGGAAGGGGAGCCAGTGAGCCGGGGTGTCTTGCCGGGCTGAGGACGAGTGTCGGGAGGAGGAAGGGGAATGGTGAGTCGTCTGCTAATGGGAAGGAAACTGAAAGAGGGACAGGGTGGGAGAGATCCCGGCGATGGGAGGTCAGAGCACAGATAGAGGTGGACGGGTGGATGAAGGAGATTGTGTGGATATGGACTGGAGTTACATCACACTGGGGTACGGCGAGGGAGAACCCGTGTCTCGGCTCCCTGGCATGACCTGGGAATTTTAATTCTATGAGGTATAGATATAAAAACGCGCAGCACGGTATCCACTTAGGGAACAGACCAGCACTCTATCAAGTCAATGCAGAGAGCAGGAAACACCGTAATGCTCGGTTAGGGATGAGGCGTCCCGACGGTCCGGTGAGTTATGAGCACGATCCAAGTGTCCTATATTTAGTACGCTAGCCTTGGCGCTAAGTGATTTGCGTATTAGCGCCGGCCCGCGCAAGTTGTACTACAAGTCCGGCCCGCCGGGTCTTCCCGTCGAACTAAACCATAATTTCGAGCTAATACAGGCAACTACAACTACAGGCATACACTGAACCTCGGCGACAGTAAAGTCATACCTATCATGTATTACTTTCGTTCTACCCTAAAGAAGTTTAATAACTAATGTAAGAATAACGCTAAGGCGTTTGTCCGTTTTCGACTCTATAAGGATCCGGAGGCCTGGACAGGTGAGCTGGAAGCGAGGGACTAGAGACGGTCAACCTCCCCCCCCCGGATCCTCGACCACAGCCACAGCTGGCCGCTTCTGGGCGGCAACATTCTTCAGGCAAGGTGAATTAACATGGGCTCTACCGCAAAAGGCTAATCCAAAGCCTCGCACGCATCTCGGTATCCATGAACGCCAAGCCTCTGCCGCGAATCGGGTCCCTATCCTTCCGCTCGGACGGCTCAATCGCGCTCTGCAGCCGCCCCCTCCACCTCTACTTCCAGATGGCGGAGAACGAAGGGATTCCGTCCGGCATCCCGCGGGATAGGACCTACGCCGAAGCGGACTCGTACGTCTCGGACCTGCTTTCTTTACAGGACAACAAGATCCGGCACCAGCCCAATGCGGTGCATGACCAGGAGGATGGCCGGATGCAACTCGCGGCGCTGACGGCTCTGCGCGCCACGGCCCACCACTTTATCTCCCCGGCCCTCCGCGCCGGGCCCTTCTTCTACACCCTGACGGACCTGCAGCAGAACAACATTTTCGTCGACGACGACTGGAACGTCACGACCGTCATAGATCTCGAGTGGGCGTGCTCCATGCCCGCGCAGATGCATCTGCCGCCGCACTGGCTCACCAATAGGGCTCCTGGATGATAGAGGGGAGAGGATGGGGGGAAACGGACTCGAGGTGTTGCAGCTACCGCCTGCAGATTCAGCATGAGCTCCGCGAGGGGCAGAGCCACTGCCACTAGAAAATATCCCGCCATGTCATCGCAGTGGTTACTAGCCCCAGGCAGTGCCTCTGACAGCGACGGTACCGACGGAGCGGCACCCCTTCGACGGCCAACCCAGAGCCGCGGCTGGAGCCACGCCCCTCCGCCCGCCGCCTCGACACCCCCGGGCTTGGAGACGCATCCCCCGAACAAGCGGTGAGCGATTCGATGATGCAGAGTTGCAGACGGGGTGGAGACGAATGTTGGGAGCCCGAGGAGTCGGACGCTGGGAAGGCGGGGTTGACAGCGATGTGACCCGGCGGGCTGGGACTGGACCGGCCTGTCCTTCATCGGGCTTGCTGTTTCTTGGTGCCAAGATGAGCGGGCTTCCCGAGGGGCTGTTATCCCCTGCTCTGTTGGACTGTTCCTTGTCAGATTCGGTCAACACCGGTGGCGTCTCGGCACAGGATGTAACAGTGTGACCTGGAGAACCTGGGTATAACCCGGGTTTCAATTTGGACCTTCCCGGCGAGCTCTAGACCAAGGTGTCCAGGGTATAGCCCCCTCCAGATTAACCAGTCCCGCATCTCGCGGACGCCTGATCGTGATGTTATCCAGGGCCTCACGCGTCCCCCGATCAAGACGTGTCGGTAGATCGCCCCAGCCGCCTCACTAACACAGGACCCGTCTCTTCCTATGGGCAGCCAAAGCCGGCGCGAGGCATAGGCAAGAATCTGCCACCGGATACGCGTGGCTTCCGAGGCGTGCGGTGCCGTACAGCGTACTAGGTGCGTTGCTTTTTCTTGATGCCTCTGCCCCGTATTAGTGGAGTCGCGTTAGCGGGGCGGCTTGCGTGGTCTGGTGGTTCCAGGATTTAAACGCGAGATGGCATTAGTACTAATAGTAGTGTCGTCTTTCGAGCTGGTATCCGTGGGGTTCTGGATCGTCCTTTATGGTGACTCGACTTACTAGAGTACATCACTCCGTTCCGACGGCAGAAACCGAACCCCTGAACCACGGAATTCGAACAGCGTTGTAAGCGTACCTGAGCCCGGGCCAATCCCTTGACAAGGTTGCCGACGCCCAGGCTCCACTGACACATCGTCGGCCTAGGGGACCCGTCACATATCCATCCGCGAACCAGGCGGCCGCCGACGTGGACGTGCGATGTGGAGATCCCGGGACGGCGCGAGGCAGTGGGGAAGAAAGTGTCATTCCGGGGCGTCGGGTCGGAGGACGAGGACCGATGGGCAGACCCATACCCAGTGCCGATCCCACTCTCCCGGCGCACGCACTGGCATCTCCCCTATTATTCGACATCTTCCTTGTGCAGGAGGCTGCCCGAGAGCACCTCGCCGCGGAGGCAGGCGTGCTGGGGCCGGGACGAACACGTCACATGCATGCACTAGACGAGATGCCCGGAGCATGCAAGGGAGCTTGGCCGGGAGGGGAAGGGCGAGTTGCAGGACTTTGTGACGTCCAAGTCGCACGGAGGACCCGTCTGAGCTGGGTTGGTCGCTCGGTATGATACTTGTACTGAGGTTCTCGGCGTCGCGTGGGACTCGTGCGCCGTTGCGCCCGGGCCCCTGCGGCTGTCAGTGTGCCGTTGCGGCACCGGTCGTCCCGTTGCATCGCACGGCATGAGGCGAGGTGTCGCCTGCTGCTACAGTGGTGCGCAGCACAAAGGTATAGTGGGCGTCCGCTACGCACACGACCTGCGAACCCCATCGCCCACTGTCCTCCACCCACTATCCCCACCACGCAGATGCAGACCTCCGGGCCACACTACCAAACCAAGCTAGCGCCCCTACCCGGCTCCCTCGCCCTTGTCCCCTCCAGTCTAGCGGGCCCCTCCCCCTCTCATGAGGAGCCAAATGCCAACCGGGCCCCTTTCCCCAATCTCCCGGTTCCTCCTTGGTACCCTCCTACCCGGGTCCCAATAACCATCCCGCCGGGACCCCGCAAAAAGATTCCCAATCATTCCCATCACCGCCATTCGTCCCAGCCACCCCTTCCCACCCTTCCCACGAAACATCCCTCACCGGTCTCCCACTCCCACGGTCCCGACGCATCGGAACTTTTTCTTCTCTCGGTATTCCTCCCTGGTTGCTCCCTTACGAGAACGCCCCCTCCTCTACCTACAATACGCCCCTTCAATCTATATTTTTCCAACAAGGCGAGATCCAGCGCTCTGGATCCCCCCTCCCGTACCTTCACCCCACCGCCCCCATCTTCGCATACGGACAGGACGACGAGGAAGAACTGTTTCCCCGTCCGTTGTCTCGGGTGGCCCAATCACTCGGGTCCTGCACGCCCCTCTTCAGCCGCTGCCCTGTTTCTCCTTTTTTCCTTGCCGCCCCCGCGTCCTAGGGGGGGTTTGCTGTGAAGGGGTGGATGCAACCGGTGTGCAGGTGATTCCAGGATTGTCCCGCTGGGAGCGTACATAGACGCGATATTTGCTGTGGATAATGGGAGGGACGACGTTCCGTTGCGCTGTTTGACTCTGCGGCTTATATATACCCGACCCGCACCGCCCGCGCTCACGAGCTGGCATCCTACGTACAAGTGGTGTGCCTCTCCCTCGCTCCTCATACTCTCTCGCCACTCTCTTACCGTCACTCTTGTCAACCCAACGACTCATCCTTCGCCTCACCGGGGACGGGACTCCACGCACCATGGACCCCGACTCCCAGGCCCTCCCTGTCTACGGCACGTCAATCCGATCCAACCTCGACGTCGACTTCACGTCCGACTATGAGCCGTCGTCCGCCTCCTCGGGCTTCACCTCGATCGAGACCGCCACAAAATACCACGTCTACGAACATGGCCGGTAAAGCTCCCTCCTCGCTCACTCCTCATCTCTGCAATTTCTTTTCAACCTACTCCCCCATCCCCCCGTTCTCCACCACCCTACCCATCCGTTACCTTCATTAGAACCCCGCTAACACGGCCCTAGTCGCTACCAGTCCTTCGTGGAGGGCCGCTACCCGCTCCCCAACGACGAGGCGGAGCAGACGCGCGAGGAGATGAAGCACGCCATGGTCAAGGAGCTGCTCGGCGACCGCCTGATCATGGCCCCGATCGGGGACTCGCCCCAGAAGATCCTGGATCTGGGGACCGGGTGCGGGGTGTGGGCTATCGAGGGTAAGTTCTCTCCTCCCATACCCTCTAACACATCTCACTCTCCTCTTATCCTCCTCTCAACTACACCCCCACTCATCCCTCTTACACCACCCGGGACCTTCAAGCACCCCTGGAACGTCGCCTAAACCAGGCAGAGGCTCTTGAAGGCTAACACCCCTACAGCCGGCGACAAGTTCCCCAGCGCCCACGTCCTAGGCATCGACCTCTCGCCCATCCAGCCGTACTACGCGCCCCCAAACGTCGAGTGGAAGATCGACGACCTGGAGGCCGAGTGGCCCGCCGCCTACCAGAACGCCGACTACATCCACGCGTGGTCGTTCCTCAACACCATTTCGAATCCGGAGCGGCTGCTGGCCTCGGCGAGGAGGTATGTTTACCCCCTATTTGCACTTATCTGGGGCTCCCATCTCCTCAACCCCTTTCATTTCCACTTCCCCCCTATTAGGTGACCGCCATCTACCTCATCCGCAGCCGCTAACAAACAAAAGAAACCTCTGCCCAGGAGGCTGGATAGAATTCGGCGACATCATCACAATCCTCCAACCATCCAGTACCACCACCCCTCCCCCACCCCACCTAACCCGCTTCCTCTCCCTCATAACCGACACCCTCTCTTCAGCCTACTCCTGGAACCCCACCGCGCCCCCCTCCCTCCCTTCCGTCCTCGCACAGGCGGGCTTCACCTCCATCTCCACCTACCGCGAGAAGCTCCCCCTGGGGCCCCGCGCCGGCGCAGAGCGCCGTGAGAGGGAGGTGGGGCTGTACATGCAGATCCTGATGGAGGGGCTCGCGTCGGCCGTGCTGGCGAGGTGGAGGGAGCTGGGGCTGGAGGAGGAGGAGGCGAGGGGGCTTGCGGAGGGGGTGGCGAGGGAGTTGAGGGGCGGGGAGGGGGGTTGTCTTGCTTGGAGCTCCGTGTGGGCGCAGAGGCCTGATTGATGTGTTCTGCGCGCTTTTTTTGGCGAGACTGGCAGGGGAGGCTGCTTTTAACGATATGATGTATGATACCCAGCGAAGCGTCTATAGACTTTTACTTTGCTACTACGGGGCGGGAGCGGCGGGCTTCCGGGGATGGGATGTATCCACAGGCATGAATCTCATCTACCCGTCTACCGCTCCTCGACAACTTGTCTAAAGTGAGCTATCCCACAGTCGTGACTTTTCTCTTTGATTTTACCACTGGCACACCGGCGAGGCGGCGTCGATTAGGGTGTAACTCCATTTCCCACCCAGCCAAGCCAGTGCCGAAACTCGTCTTCAACAGAGGATGTTGGAGCCACGTAGGAAAGAAGAAGAGGACACCTGAGAACGCCTGAATGCAACCCCTCGCTCCGTCCCCCTAGGTGGGGTCTAGAATCGAGGGGAATCAAAAGGTCCGCTCGGTACCGAAATGAAGCGTCCCGCCGCGCAGGAGGCGCGTCAATATCGAGCTAGAGACTGCGTCTGGTGGTGTGATGTACCATGCGGGTTCAGGGGCGGGGTATGCTTCCCATGCCGCCTCGGGGGCGGCTGGGGCGTCTCGGAATCCAGTTGGGCACCCTGATGACCCGCTTGAGCCCACTGCCGAGTTGATGTTGGGCGACTCCCAAAGCTGGTGAGCACTAAGGGAGTCGAGGCACGTTCTGCGGGCTCAAAAGAGCAGTCTCCAATACGAGTTCCCATCACCGTGGCCTCGGGTCCCGAGTTCTTGGACACGCCTCTCCCAAGTTGGAAAGTGCGAGGGAATGGGGCCGCCCAGGTCCGAGGACCTGGGACGGACCGCGTAAGCCACCGATTTCCCCTCAGCGGCGGGGAGGTCGCAGAGGGACGGGACCAGGGAGGCGGGCGGTTACACGGGGTATGCAGTCCGTGGCCAGTGAGGTGTCCCGGAGTCCAATGTTTGCTTGCTGCAGGTGCAGGCGCAGATGAGTGGGGCGATAGATGAGTTGTCAGGCGAGGTGCAGTTGCGAAGACGAGATGCAGGGTGGGGATGGCCCAGGTGGTAGCAACTGGCTGTTGACTCTGTCAGGATGATACTCGGATGAATCCGAAAGGGCTTGCCTATTTGTACTGTGTTGTCTGGAATCGTTCACCAGCTGCTATCAGCTGAAGAAGCCATTGAATCGCGGAATTCTCCCCGTCGCGTCTCGCACCGCGTCGGCCAAACACCACCGCCGCATTACTTGCCCTGCACTTACCACCGAGTTGTTCTCCCGTTATGCTCACCTCCATTGTTACGGAGTAACTTATACCCACAGTCTCAGTTGATACTTTTTGAGCTTCTGTTATTCTCAGGTACTCTCTTACGCGCAGTAGCTTCGACTTTTACCATATTCACTCCTCGAGACGCGACGACACGATACCGAGGGGTCAGTTCGCTTGTATACAGAGCAAAGACGAGGGCGTCGGACGACTGTACCGTGCCGAACACACGCTCAGCCACGCGAATCACGCCTGAAAACGCGCTATTATCCCATCGAACGACCCGTTCCATCCCGCCACCGACACCCATCACGAACCAGCACCCATGACCCCGCCGATTCCCCCCGGTCCCGACGCATCCTCGACCTCTTAGTCCCGGAAAAACAACCATGTACCTCCCGCGGTCCCTCATCTCGAAGCTCTACCTCCACCTCCAGAGCACGCGGCACCCGCTCTCTCCGCCCGTCCTCATCCTCGTGGCCCTCGAGCCCGACGCCCTCTGCGCGTGCCGCGTCCTCACGCGCCTCCTCAAGCATGACTACATCCAGCACAAGATCCAGCCCGTCGCGGGGTACTCGGACCTCGAGCGCGCGGGGGAGCGCCTCGTCGCGCCCATGATGGAGTGCAAGGGCGGGAGCGGCGGCGTCGTGGTTTGCCTTGGCGTCGGGGGCATGGCGGACCTGGGGGCCACGCTGGGGCTGGAGACGGAGGAGGGCGCGTATAGTGGGGTTGAGGTGTGGGTTTTCGACGCGCATCGGCCGTGGAATTTGGCGAATGTGTTTGGGGGGTTCCCGGTTGATCCTGCAGACGAGGGGCAGTCCAAGTTTCCTGTTGGTGCGGAGGGCGGGAGGGTAGAGAAGGGGTATAAGCCGGGGAGGGGCGGCATCGTGGTGTTTGACGACGGGGATGTCGAGGATGACTTGCAGGGCGAGCGGGACGCGTATCTGACGCTTCTGGACATGCCCGATGTCGAGGACGGGGACGAGGATCTCGGGGAGACGAGCGATGAGAGTGAGGGGGAGGACGACGTCTTGGTTCATGCCGGCCAGAAGAGGAAGAGCTGGTCGGAACGTGAAGACGAGCTCAGCGATGAGGATGATGACAGGCCAGCACAGAGGCGTAGAAGCAATTCAGTAGGTCTAACCGTCGGGAAACTCGAGGGCCGCTACTAACACGCGCCAGTCGAGCTCCATAGTGGCATCGCCGCGCCGCCCACAGGGACGAGGCCTCATATCAATACGAACCCGCGACGCGCCAATCCCGTCGAGCGACCCCGCAGAGCCCAACGACCCCCCCTCAGCAGCCCAGCCCCCCTCCGCCAGGACCCTGCGCCGCCGGTTCCTCCGCCTCCGGAACGAAAAGGAGGCCGTCATCCAGAAGTACTACCGTATGGGCACGGGCTTCTCGGAGCCCATCTCGTCAATGATGTACTCCCTCGCCGCGGAGCTCGGCCGCGAGGACAACGACCTCCTGTGGCTCACCATCGTCGGCGTCAGCTCCATGGAGCTCTACGGGCGGTCGTCCGCCGGCGTGGCGGTCCCCGTCCGCGGGGGCGAGCGGAACCGCGCGTCGGGGTGGCTCGGGATCCGGGGGGCGCGGATCAGGCAGCTCCTGCGCGACGAGGTGCGCCGGCTGAACCCCCCCGACGCGGTGGGCGGCGGGGGCCGCTCCTCGCCCGAGAACGTGGGGGTGATCCCCACGACGGCGCGGAGCCCCGAGGACACGGGGATCCGGTTGAGCCCCGAACCCAAGTTCCTGCTCATCCGCCACTGGAGCCTCTATGACAGCATGCTACACTCCCCTTACCTCTTCTCGCGCCTCAAGACGTGGAGCGACGCGGGGCTCCGGCGCCTGCACAAGCTGCTCGCCAAGATGGGCGTCAGCCTCGTGCAGTGCCGGCAGAGCTACGCGCACATGGACGTCGTGCTGAAGAGGGAGCTCAGGGCAAAGCTGCTCAAGTACGCGTCGCTTTATAACCTCGACGACATGGTGCCGTCGGTCGAGACGGACGGGCGGGACCGCGCGGGGGGCAAGGACGGGTGGGGGTTCGTGAGGAGCTGGGGGTGGAGGGCTACGCTTAGCGCGCAGGACGTGGGCGTTGTCGTCGGGGCGCTACTTGAGGTTGGGAAGGGCGATGGGGCGGCGGTCGAGCACGAGGATAGCGCCGACGCGCTGGAGTCGCGGAGTGAGGAGTGGGTTTCGCGCTTCTGGGAGGCCTACGACGCGCTCGACGAGTGAGTTCCGTCCCAGGCCCCGTCCCTGTTTTGTTTCTTTGATATAGACTAACCCGCGCAGCATCGACGCCCTCAAGGCGGGCGTCCCGACGGCGCAGTCCCTCCACCGCGCAATCTACCGCACCGGCACCTCCCTCATCCAAAAGAAACAAATCAAGCACCTCCGCGCCTTCCGCCTCTGCGTAGTAAAGGACGGACCCGACGTCCCGCTCTTCAACCACCCCGCGGCCCTCACGAAGCTCGCGCTGTGGATCGGCGAGGCGCTGCTGGAGCAGGAGCGGGAGGCGGCGGGGCGGCTTTCGCAGGGGGGCCGGGGCACGCCGCTTGTCGTTGCTAGTCTGGATGAGAAGCAGGGGGTTTATGTCGTTGTGGGGACGGGCGGGGGCGGTGGGCCTGATACGGCGTTTTTGGAGAGGGAGGCGGCGAGGAGGAGGAAGGGGGAGAGGGAGGAGAGGGCTAAAGCGAAGGAGGCGGATAGGGCTGCTAGGCGGAAGATCCGCGAGGAGAAGAGGGCTGCGAGGGAGGGAGAGGACGGTGAGGAGGAGCTGGAGACGGAGAGTGAGGGGGAGGATGAGGAGGAGTCGGAGTCGGAGTCGGAGGACGAGGAGACGGGCAAGGAGAGGGGGTACGGGCTTAACCGGTTTGGGACGGCGTTCAACGACGTGATTGGGGAGACGGGGGCGCGGGTGCGGATTGATAGCTTTGAGCATTGCGTCGTGGAGGTGAAGAAGGAAGATCTGGGGGGTTTCCTGGAGGCGCTGAGCATGAAGGCCGTCGTGGGGTGAGCCTGGGAGGCTGTGGATGGGGCGTTTCAGCACACGGTATGTAATGGTCCCGCGCGGGAACGGGGTCTACGGGCGGAGTTCTACATGGGGGGCATTGCTTCCTCCGTTCCTTCCTGTTGTCCTCTTCTTTTCCTTTGTTGTATATCGGGGTTATCGTATCGTCATGAAGGGGGTGGGAGGCAGGGTCATGTAGCATGTTTTCTTTTCCTTTTTACGATTATGTAGTTTCTATGAGGGGTCTTGCCGGTGTCCACTTTGTTGGTTTACTTGTACTTGTGCTGTGTAGGTGTAAGTCGACAGTTGGGATGCAGGGGCGTCCAGACCTCGCCCATCTTGTTCCAGCCTGACGCGAAGTAATACCCAGGTTTACGCAGATGTTCCCAGGCCACCCGTCTCGGGCGGCTGGAGGCGCTGACTGTCGAGGTACGGACCGGTCCTCGGGCCTGAAACCTGGTGTGGGTCGGAAGGCAGACAGACGCCACGGAGGGAACTAGGGAAAGTAGAAAAAAGGACCAGGCTCTCCTCAATATGCACGAGAAGACCTCGCGGGGGCCACTGGCGGCTTGGAATATGGGATCACGAGGGTTAATTTTCCCTTTCGGGTCCGCCTCGTCTCTATGGTTTATACGTCGGAAGTTGTGGGGTGCTTGGCGGTGGACAGTTGAAGCTCACGGCTGGAGTCGGCGGAGACGTGCGGTCCTCGGCGGAGCAGCGCGCCAAAGCTTAATTGTAGTCGGGTCGGGTTCTCACGGTATTACTCAGTGAGCGGCCCGGGCGGTCCGGACGTTGGAATCTGGTGTTAGTGACGCGGGCGCGGCGGATGGATCTGGGACGGGGCGTCTCGGTCGGCCCCGGCTTGAGGCCTCGGTGGTTCTTCGCTGGGCCTGTTCATCAACATGGCAGAAGTCACCAGGCTGCGGAGCCCGTTACTGTAACACGACGATGCAGGGCGCAGCCTGGAGTGTCCGTCTCATGCATGACGTCCCAACCTGCCCGGTTCGCCGCGACGCCCACACGTTAGAGACCACCCCGTCCTCCAGTCCTCACCGCTCCATACGTGCATACGCCCATCGGGAAAAAGGCCCGTCCGCCAACGATGTTAGCTTCCTTCCTGGGAAGGGCGGAGGCGACGTCTTTTTTTCATTTTTTGCACAGCCACACAGGCCCGTGGAGCGTGACGATAGCTCCGCGTCAAGTCGGCGGACATGGGCCAATCACGGGCTGCGTCCCGTCCGATGCATTCAATAGGCGGGAGAGGGGATGGAGAGCGTCCACTAAGGCCGAGCTCGGTGATGCTGCTGCGACTCGAGAGGCTCGGGGTTACCGAGTGGCCGCATAACTGACCCGTCGGAAGCGCCCGCAAGTAGCAGGACAAATCCGACCCGAGACGCGTGGGCGAGGAGGATCGTATGCAAGGCACGTCATTCCGCAAGCCCGAGTGCTGGGGCAGGGACAGGGCGACCTCGGCTCGGATTCGCCCCAGCCGGGCGGGCTGGGTCTTTGTCTTCGAGGCCCTTCTTCGGACGTGGGTGTGGGTATCGAGTCGCGCGTTGGTGTTGGTCGGATCTACAACTAAGTACAAGTATACGAGCCCTGTCCGCGCCTTCCGCTGGCGGGAAACCCGAGGTGTCGTACGCGCATTAGTAATGGCGCGATGAAACGTTCCGCTCTGCAGGGCGCAAGGTGCAAGGCCCAAGGGACTGGCACTGCCCGTGACGTTCACAGCTCCAGTGTGCCTGGCAATCGCTCCAGTTCAGTCCACAGCAGTCCACAGCCCCAAGGCTTGTCTGCCCACGCACCGCCCTTTTAACCCTGTCCTTGTCCTGGCCCTGTTCCTCCGAACCTCTAGCGCCAGATCCGACACTGCCCACCCCCACCCCGCCCCTCAATCCAGCGGGCACCCCTCCGGCCCCCACCCCGCCCCACAGCACCTCGTAGCGCAGGCCCGCCACGCCGCGAGCTCCAGCGGCCCCCCCAGCGCCGTCACAGGACCTCGGACCCCGCTGGACCCCCCCAAACAGAACGGCGAGACCCCCCCTAGCCGAGCGGGCGGCCCATTTGTACCGACGCCGGATCAACCAACTCCACAGCCCGCCCCTCGCTCCGGCGCCTTGTTGCGAAACTTCTCTCCTGCAGATACAACGCACCACCCGTTAACTCCCACACACGACACACGAACGAAAGCGAACCGGCCCCGTCGAGATACCCAACACAACAACCCCGCGACGAGCCAGAACGGCATTTGCGTAGATCGCAACACAGGCTCAGCCAAGACCCCGCGCGCGCCGTTTAGCGCTCCCCGCGACTCCGGCAGGACCCCGCAATCCGCCACCCCTTTCCGACGCCGAAGCGCCCGCGACAATGGGCAAATCGTGAGTCTGCCCGCCCTCCCGAGTCTTCGCCTTGTTCGGCCCCCCCGTCGAGTGCGCCGGGAGATGGAGATGCTCGTCTTGCGATGCGCGGCCGTGTGGCGGTTGTCGGCGGGCTTGGCGCGGCGCGTCGACGTCGCGGTTGTCGCTCTCTTGGCGATGGAGATGGAAGTGGTGATGGAGGCGGATGCTAACTGCGCGCAGACAGTCCAAGCTCTCGCAGGACCAGCTGCTCGAGCTGCAGAAGTCGACGCACTTTGACAAGAGGGAACTGCAGCAATGGTACAAGGGTGAGTCCACGTCCCTCCCCCCTCCCACGTCCCTCCCCTGTTCTCCCTCCCTCGTCTCCCATGCGCAAGCATCACGATCCCAGAACAGACCTAACCCCGGCTCCCAGGCTTCCTAAAGGACTGCCCCTCGGGAACCCTCACCAAGGAGGAGTTCCAAAAGATCTACCGCCAGTTCTTTCCCTTCGGCGACCCCACCTCCTTCGCCGAGTACGTCTTCAACGTCTTCGACAGCGACAAGTCGGGCAGCATCGACTTCAAGGAGTTCATCTGCGCCCTCAGCATCACGAGCCGCGGCAAGATGGAGGACAAGCTCGACTGGGCGTTCCAGCTGTACGACATTGACGGGGACGGCAAGATCAGCTACGACGAGATGCTGAGCATCGTCGAGGCCATCTACAAGATGGTGCGTTCACCTCCCACCCTCCGCGTCTTGAGACCCGAGGATCCCCGGCTGTCCCCGATCCGGTGCCCGGAACCTGTACTGACTACTGAACGCTAGGTCGGCTCCATGGTCAAGCTCCCCGAGGACGAGGACACCCCCGAGAAGCGCGTCCGCAAGATCTTCCGCATGATGGACAAGGACGAGAACGGCAGCCTCGACCTCGAAGAGTTCAAGGAGGGCTCCAAGCGCGACGACACCATTGTCTCGGCCCTCTCGCTGTACGACGGCCTAGTATAGCTTCTCCCTCCGTCTCTCTCACCCCTCTCTCTCTCTCCATCTCTCTATTTCTTTCTGTCGCCTTTTTTTATTATTCTTGAAATGCGTACCTTGTATCCGGTGGTTTGGGTTCCTTTTCTGGGTCTTGGTTTCTTATTAGTACCCTGTTGTTCTGCTTTCGAGTTATAACCATGAAGTCTTTTTTTTTTTTCATTTTTGGCGCGTTGCGTTTCTTTTGGAGCGGGTGGGACTTGCGAAAAGGAATTGGGATGGGCTTGGTGCGCGGATGGTGAATGGGGGATTGCCATGTGTACAACGATGGTATATGTCTAGATGAATCGAGTCTATAGTTTATGCTGGTGCTGGGTGAGTGTGGGCCTAGGGGTTGCTCTAGGGTGATGTTGAGGACCTTGGCTAGTCTTGGGATGTCTGTTGTGGCATAAACGGGTATCGTTCTCTGTGTATTTACAAAAGGTATCGGAGATCTTTGACGGGTGGTTCAACGCAAATCTATCTGCCCCCCTCACGCTCATTACCTTCAGGACTATCGTTTCCAAACTCATCTCAGAACCCCAACATGAACCACAAAACCCGACCCGGCTCCCAAGCCCTCCCCTACAACCCCATCCGGGACCCTCCACGTCCTAAACTTCTCATGGAAAGCCTCCAACCAGCACGCAAAGACGTCTGGCTCGCGGAGCTGCTGCGCGACGATGCACATCGCCGGTCCCTTCCCGTCCTCCCCCTCCTCGGCATCCTCACTCGTGCCGCGAAGAGCGCACGCGTCGGCGCAGGTCTGCACAAAAGGCCGGACCAGCGCCTCGTTATACACGCAGTCCGCCGCCAGCACCACGTCGAAGCTGGACCCCGGGCCGCCGGCTAGCGACGACCCGGGGACGTCGCGCTCCCAGTCCAGCGCCGAAAACGAGATGTTTCCCCCCGGCCCGAACGTCTCCTCTTGCGCCTCTGCGCGCCTCGCGGGCTTGGGGGCCTGCTTTCCTCGCCTCTTACCCTTCCCCGCGCGGGTGGGGGTGGGTTCCTCGTTGGCAAGGAGGTTGGCGGTTAACGTCTTGAGGACGTACGGTTGGTCCGTCAGGACATACCGCCCGACCTTTGGCGCGGTCACGAGGGCTAGGAGGGCCGAGGTCCCGCAGCCTAGTTCCAGGACGTTGGATTCGGGCGTGAGGATTGCGGATAAGGGGGAGGTTGGGGGGGAGAGCCAGGTTGCGAGGCGGGGTGTTACGTTCCAGAGGACTGGGGGTGTTAGCTGGGCACGAGACCGGGACTGGAAGGGCTGGAGGGAGGCGGTTCGGAACGTGAGGAGGTTCGGGACGTGAGGAGGGGGGGGGGGACGAGGTGCTTCTTGCGCTAGCTCGTGTAAACGGGAAAGGAGAGGGAGGGAAAGGGGGCTGTAGAGATACGGGGGATAGACTTACCGGCGCCAGTCGTCCCGCCAGCCCGCCTGGACCCTAAAACCCCCGGCGACTGCAGGATCTCAAATTCCCGGCCCCCGACCTCGACGTGCAGGCTCTCCGCCGCCGAGTCCACGAAGCCTAGGTCCGAGGACGGGATTTTCTGCGCGAAGAGGAGAAAGGTTTCTTTCCCAGTCTGTCAGCTTTTGTTCTTTTATTTTTGGGACCCGGTGGAGGGACCTGAGTATGAGTGGCGAGGGTAGTTCCCAGCAGAAAACATGATCCCATGAGAATCCCACGAGGACCCCATGTGCGGGATAAGAGAAACGGGACAAGGGAAAAGGGAAAAGGTAGACGAACCCTCATCCGGATCCAAGATCTCCTCCCCCAAAAGCCCCAGAAACTCCCGCACAGGCATTCTCCTCCTCAGCGCATGACGGTACGATATATAGACGCGCCCCTTCTCCAGTAAGCGAGGGGAGGTTAAGATTATAGAGTGGGAAAGGCAGGGTGAGGCGAGGCGAGTGAAGGTGAGAGGTGAAGGTGAAAGGTGAGATGAGATGTAAGAGGAGAGCCGAAAGTACGGCACTTGTAGGTTGTACCCGGCGGGTTGGGTTGAGTTGCGGTTGCGGAGCGGAAGGATCCGTACGAGTACCCACCGGCTGACTCACCCTGCCTTGTCACCCAGCACCTCACCCCCCTCCCATCTCACGATGCTCACGATTCTCACGAGCCCAGACATCCAAACATCACTGATGCACAATTTAACAGACTTCCTTCCAGATTGCTAGTATCCTCCCAGTAACTAACCCCCTACCAGTCCAACGTCTCCTTGATCGGCTCCCCCCGATTCGTCCTCGGCACCGGCACCGCCTTGGCCGCCAACCTCCCGTCCTTGCCCCTCCTCAGATACCCCCTCCCATCAAGCCACGGCGTATCCTTCGACATCCGCCTCTCATACTCCGAAATCTTCTCCTCGAGCTGCATTGTAAGGCCAATGTCATCCAGCCCGTTAATGAGGCAGTGCTTCCGGAACTCCTCGACCTCGAACCCGCACAGCTCCTTGCCCTCCCCGTCGCGGATCACCTGGTTCGGCAGGTCAACCTCCACCTCGCCGCCCGCGTGCGCCACCGCCGCCACGGCGTCCAGGTCCTCCTTCTTCGGGATCGCGATCGGCAGCATGCCGTTCTTAAACGTGTTGTTGAAGAAGATGTCGGCAAACGACGGCGCGATCACGCACCGGATCCCAAAGTCGTTGAGAGCCCACGGCGCGTGCTCCCGCGAGCTGCCGCACCCAAAGTTCTCCCCCGTGCACACCAGCACCTTGGCCTGCCGGTAGGGCTCCCGGTTCAGCACAAAGTCCGTCTCCTTGCCGTCCGGGCCGAACCGCAGCGGGTAGAACAGTGCGGCGCCGAGCCCCGTGCGCTTGATCGTCTTGAGGAACTGCTTCGGGATGATGGCGTCCGTGTCGATGTTGGCAATATCCAGCGGCGCCGCCACGCCCTTCCACACCGTGAACTTGGGCGACCCCGTGGGGACCCCCTTGACCGCCGGCTCCGCCAGCGTGTTGGTGTGCGGCTCGTTGTCCTCGGGCTGGTCCGTGATGGCCTCGCGTAGGTCGTCGTCCTCGTTGATCTTGTCGTCGAAGCGCGCCTCCTTGGCGGGCCGCACCGCCGCCTTAACATGCGGGCTCGAGTCGTACGTCGTCAGCTTGCGCACGTCGGCGAGCTTGCCGACGATGGCCGCCGCCGCCGCCATGACGGGCGACATCAGGTGCGTCCTGCTACCGGCGCCCTGACGCCCCTCGAAGTTGCGGTTGCTCGTGCTGGCGCACCGCTCCTGCGGCGCGAGAATGTCCGGGTTCATGCCCAGGCACATGCTGCACCCGGCCTCCCTCCACTCGAACCCGGCGTCGGAGAAGATCTTGTCGAGCCCCTCGGCCTCGGCCTGCCTCTTCACGAGGCCAGACCCGGGCACTACCATGGCGCGCTTGAGACCAGGGGCAATCTTCCTCCCCTCGACGACGTGAGCCGCCGCGCGCAGATCCTCGATACGCGAGTTCGTGCACGACCCGATGAACACCTTGTCGACGGCGATGTCTTCCATGGGGGTCCCCGGAGTGAGCCCCATGTACTTGAGCATGCGGTGGCCCGCGGCCTTCTTCGCCTCGGTCTCGAACGTGTCCGGGTCGGGCACGGAACCGGTGATGGGAATGACGTCCTCGGGGCTCGTACCCCACGTCAGGGTCGGGACGATGTCCTTGGCGTCGATCTGGACGTCAATGTCGTACTTGGCGCCGGCGTCGGACTGAAGCGAGGTCCAGTACGCCACGGCGCGGTCCCACTCCTGGGAGCCGTACTCGGGCGCGAGCGGGCGGCCGCGGAGGTAGTCAAAGGTGACCTCGTCGGGGGCCACCATGCCGGCGCGCGCGCCGCCCTCGATGGACATGTTGCAGATGGACATTCGCGCCTCCATGGAGAGATTGCGGATGACGGAACCGCAGAACTCGATGACGGCACCAGTGCCGCCGGCGGTGCCGATCTGGCCGATGACGTGGAGGACCACGTCCTTGGAGGTGACGCCGGGAGCGAGCTCACCGTTGACCTGCACCCTCATGTTCTTGCTCCTCTTGGTGATGAGGCACTGGGTGGCCAGGACGTGCTCGACCTCGCTGGTGCCGATGCCGTGGGCGAGGGCGCCGAAGGCGCCGTGGGTCGACGTGTGGCTGTCGCCGCAGACGACGGTGGTGCCGGGGAGGGTGAAGCCCTGCTCGGGGCCGATGACGTGGACGATGCCCTGGCGGTCGTCGCCGAGGCCGAAGTAGGTGAGGCCGAAGTCCTTGACGTTCTCCTCGAGGGTGACGCACTGGACCCTCGAGTCGTCCTCCTCGATGAACGAGGCGATGTCCTTCATGCCTTTCCTAGACGAGGTGGGGACATTCTGCAGCGTGTTAGTCTGGCCGTCCAGGTCGGGGCTCTGGGGCGGGGTCGTACGTGATCGGTCGTGGCCAGCGTGCAGTCTGGCCTCCTGACGTTCCTCCCAGCATTCTTTAGGCCCTCGAACGCTTGCTGCAGTGTGTCAGTGGTGATCGCGGGGCGGGCGGGCGAGCAGGCATACCGGCGAGGTTACTTCGTGAACCAGGTGCCTGTCTGGGAGGAGTCAGTACAAGCGAACAGGCGCGTAAAACGCAAGGGTCTGCGCCGAGGGGTACGAACCAATATACAGGAGGACAGTGCCGTCCAGCTTCTCGTCGACAATATGGGCCTGGAGGACCTTGTCGTAGAGCGTCTGTGGCGCTCTCTCGGCAGCGGGCATTGTGAAACGGTGCGAGCGGTTAGGACGTGTGCCGTGTGCGCGTGGCGGTCTCGCCGGTTACGTCAGTTCGAGACGTCAGGCAGTGCGAAGAGCGTAGTCTCGATGCGTAGACCACTATATGCCGAGCCGGGTTAGTTGAGGTCGGCGGCGACGGGGTTATTGATGTTGATGGAGATGGCGAGTTGGCGGGGATGTGTCGTATGGGTTGAACCACGAGAGAGCACGGGAAAGGGAAAGAGAGGCAATTTGTTCGGATGGAAGAGAGGGAAGAAGGAAGGAGAGAGGTGCGAGAGACCGGCGGTGATCGGAGGCTAAAAAAAAGCACCAAAAAGCTTCTGACAGCGATGTACCGTTTGTCAAGCCCGGGAACGAGGATCTTTCCTGCTCGGTACCGTAATACCGGCCAAGGGGTACAAGTACCTTTTGTTTGTTTTGTGCAGATTGTACTGGTAGGTTTAGATACAATTACAGTTTGAACATGGAAGGAGCGCCGGAAGCTATGAGCGATCTCGCTTTAGCTACTTGTAGGATACGCACGATGGGCTCCCGCGCTCCAAAGCACAGCATCGCCCTCAGTTTCGGTACATACAATTCCCCCAACTGCCCCTCCCCTCCCGCACATCCGCTCAAACCCGCAGTACCAAAGGAGGGCGCGTTCATAAGTCCCCCCGCCCCAGCTTCGCCCCCGACATTCCCAATCCTCCAACTCTCATTCGCGCCGCCGCGGACCCCGCCCCTCCGACATCGGAAGACATGGCCGGTGCTTGGACGTCGCGGGGAGGGGCAAATGAAAAGATACCTTCTAATTGGCGGGTGTGCGCCACCTGCCCGAAGCGTCGAGAATAACCGGGGCCGCCAAGCACGGGGTCCGGACCCGGTGGTACGTACTCCTTGCTCGTCCTGTACTCCATTATGGGATCATAGATGGGGCTCTCGGGGCGGAGACGCAGTGGTGATTTGAAAAGCGGGTGCGCGGATTGGCTCGCGGAGGTCGTATTCGTACGTTGCGGTGAAGTCTTCGATTTTAGGAGTAGGGAATCAGAGATTTGTGCTGTGTTAGTCTCTACTAGACGCGGGTATCGTCGGGTTCCCAGCGCATCTCTCTCATTTTCAAGGTCCACTTCGCGGCTAGGGCCTTTTGACGCCGAGCAACGCGAATGCGATGCGTCATTCCTGGTGGAACCGGAAACGGCGCCGGTCCACCATCGCGACTGCCGACGCCATCCTTGATCGGTGAATCACCCAGCTCGGTGTCAACATCTCGTGTAATCCATCGTGAGTCTCCCTATCGGAAACTCCTCTACGCCTCCAATTACTCCGAAAAGAATATCCCCACCACGGCATCACCACGGCAGCAAGCAATCATCGTACCTGCCAGCCACCAACAAACCAGCAATGCGTATGATACCGCCTTGGAAACACAGCCTCCCTTTCCATCCCCAACCCCAGCCCGAACACGGGACGAAAACACATCCCGCACCTGCACCCGCACGCCCGTTCCCGATCGCCGTCCAGGAACCTCACAAGCGGTCCAGACCCAAAGAGACCCCCGCCATTATCCCTCCCCGCCAATCGCTCCCGGGTCCCTCCACTTACACCCCCGGATACACCTTCCAACCCCAGAAATCCCACCCAACAAAATGCCCGATCTCCCCCCGGTCCTCGGCCCCGGCCACTTACACAAACAAGGTTCCAATGAATCAATGCCAAACCAAGTAAATCGTACGAGCAAACGTGCAAATCCCTCCGTCTTCGCTCCCGCCTTCGGGCTGATACCAACTCCCGTCCCGTCCCCTCGGATCCCCCTCGGTATCGAAACGCCCGGCGCCGACATCGGCCCGCATGTCCCTGCGTCGGCTCCACGTGCGGCGCTCCGAGAAACGGAGAAGGGCGTTACGGTCTCCTGAATGCGGGTGGGGCATCGTCCAAACGGCATCGGAGGGATGGATGCGGATGGACAATATTACGAGGTACGGGCCGAGCATGGACGGGAGGCGCTGGGCCGGGATCGCGATAACTCCTTTGCCTTCTTGCTCGGTACGTGGCGCGTCGCCGATCAACCTCGGGTTAATGCTGTGGACTACCAAGACTCCTGAAATGCTGCTTGTGCAAAGACCAACTCCCATACTCCGAAGACCGACTCTCATACTTCGCAAGACTAACACATTCTCTGCCACTCCCAGCCCGTCCCCCATGCCCCAACCCCAAACGCCAAACCCTTCCACCGACCCGTCTCATACAACAATAACCACACACCTACTCCTCGCAGAGCACCCTAAACCACTCCACCGCAGCCCCCAACCTTTCAAGAACCATGTACACCCCAAACGCGACGTGAAACGTCACCAAAACGGTCACAATCACGGCGCCCGACTCCAAGACCGTCAGCTTCCCCTCGCGCATCTTCCTCATCAGCCCCGACTGAGGGTCCAGGCAGTGACGCAGGTACCGCAGATACAGGCGCATGGTGTGCACGCTCAGCACCATGGCGCCGCCGACTACGAGGGCCACCCACTCACGCGGGTTCTCGGACATCGGGGCGCGGCGCTCGCCTTCTTCTCCTTCGGGGCGGCCTCGCTGCCAGAGTGTCTCCTGCTTCGACTCCCGCATCTGGGAGTTGGAGTCCGTCGGACATACCCCCTCGTCTGTCGTCACCCCCGGTGTTGTTGTGCTTGACTGGCGGGGAAACATGGTCATGAACGTGGGGAGCCGCCCGTGGTCCGTCAGCGCATGGTCCCCGTCCTCTGGCTGCTTCCCCATATCCACCATCTCGGGCGGTCGAATCGACGTAGTATCGTGTTCTTGTATGTCGACCAGACGAGTCTGCGAGCTCCACGAGAAGCTCGGTATAAGCGGGGCATGGGAGTTCTCGTCGCTTCTCATCAATATCTCCTGGTGCTGCTCGTCGAAAACTCCAGGAACGTGACCGGACCGTACTACCAGGTCCGTCCTGCTGGTGTCGTCCATCTGTACGCGATGGTCGGAGCCAGTAGTGGTGGTGGTGCGTGTGTAAGCAAAGCCCCTGCTCCTCGTCTCCTCTCCGGCGTCTTGGCGACGCGTCTCGTGATCTTCTTCGACCTTCCACTCCATGGCTGACTGCCCTCGATGAGGATCCTTCTGAATCGCGCCCTCTTGAGATAGCCCTACCGCGAGTGGGTCTTTCTTTCTCTGTCCCGGCGGTGTGGCGAACGGCTCGCTCGACGTCTGCACACGGTCCCGCTTCAGACCCACAACTGTGAGGTCGCGTATGTGTGTAACCGAATTCTTCTCGGTTGGAGTGGTTGTAATTTTTGTCCTCTGCGTCTTTGCGGTTTCTGAGCGGCGAATTATTTCTGGGCCAGGCTCGATATTTATTGTACTCCGGGCTGTGCTCAGGTTGCTTTCCACGACGTGCTCCAGTGTTTGGTCTGGACTGAATGCTCCCACCAATGCTGTCAGTGTCCCATCTTGGGGGAAGTTTTGTTTTTTCACTGGTGCAATCTTCCTTGGAGGCATGTTCTGGTCTATCGGCGGCATTTTCACGGTGGGGCATTCCTCTGGTGTGGCGGATGCCAAAGTACGCTTGCGGGTCCAGGAATTCGTCTCGCAGCATTGTTCGTCGCTCAACACCTCCTGGGCTTCTTCGTGCCACTCTTTGGTCCCAGGCATGGACGTCTTCGCCTTTCGACACCGTTCCTCTCTAGGGTCGGGGGGCGGCCGGGCCTTGCGAAAACCCGGCGCGTTCGAATAGATGGGGGGCAAAGGGCGGGCGAGCCTCTCCGGTGTAGTCACACGGATTGCCGGTACTGCAGGTGGTGAGGCAAAGGTGATGTGACGCCCCCGGGGGTCTGGGGTCCTCGGGGGTTGGGACGAGTCTTGCGACATGCCATATTGGTCTCTGCGCTGGGTTTTCCTGGCAGGATGGGCGAAAACAATCCCGTTCTCATACAGCTCCGGGGCCCACGATGGGGACTGAGACGAAGCTCGCCGGTCCGGCCTAAGAACGGTTTCACACGATGACGCATCCTGTGACTCCAGTTCGGAGGAGACCGGCGTTTCCATCCGGCTATTTCGTGGGTTCCGCTTCGCTGGGGGCCCATGCACTGGGGAGCGAAATCTAATGAGGGGACTGTCGTTTATCTCCGCTGTTGTGATATGTCTGTCTTGTTTGTCTCGGTCTGAGACATCTAGAAACACGGTGAGCTTTATTCGAACCACGACACACGAGCCCCGTTTGCATGTGAGTGTGGCCACAATGTCTTACCTGACACGGACGACTGTTCGATAGGACTCAAGTTTGGCTCCTGAACAGATGACCATTGCGAAGCATCTCTTTGCTTTTCATGCCGTCGAGTATCAATAGAATCCTTGCTGCCCTGGCGCCTCGAACCCTTTCCTTGCACCTCACCCACGAGCTTTTCATCAGCCGAATTGCTCCTGGTTGTAAAGGTCCGAGGGATGCGCAGATGTCCTTGCCGCGTATCTACACTGAGCTCGCTCCTTTCGTCGCTGCTAAACGGCGTGATGTGGTCCGGCTCGCCGGTGAGGGGGTTGACGCCTTGAACGCCGAGATAGTCTCCCGATTCCTTTAGACTTCTCCTCTGTCGCCGACGAGCCATGATCCTGTCGGCCAGAGCCCGTCGCGCCTGGTCTTGGCGCCTTTCTTCCCTTGGACATCCGGGATGTGGAGTAGGGATTCTCTGTGACTGATCCGACTTGCTTCGAGCGGGACTAGGTCCGGTGGTAGCAGCAGGGCTTGACCTATCCAGCCGAAAGTCCCCACTGACAGAAGTCCATCTTCGCCGCCTGTTCTCTTCGTGGAGTGACCTCGTGGCTCCGGATGGCGGCCGAGGCCGGGCGGCGCCACCGGCACTCCCAACTCGCCGATGCATTGGGATTAGCTTGGGTGTGTTCCAATGCACGATACGGTCTGAGCTTGGGGTAAGAGAAAGGCAGCCTGCCTCATTCACGGTCAGACACCCGCCTTCCTGGCCCTTATCAACCCGGTCTTCTATGGCTTCCCAGTATCCCTTTTCCCGCCTCGTACCACCTTGTTCGGGTCGGCGACTAGGAAAGATGGCTTGGACGATCGAAGGAACGGATAGGCGTCGCGAGTGACGTTTTCCGGGAGATTTTGGAGCAGGCGATTTCGGCCGGCGAGGGAGAGGTTTGTCGTTGGAGTGCTCCACCATTGGGGACAGAAAGTGGACGGATATAGCTTCGACAATGGGTGAGAGGTAAGCCTCCTGAGCGTCACTCAAGACCTTGCAAGAGGCAAGGTAGGTGTTGTGGAATCTCTCTTTCAATTTTTCGAGACGCGAGTTCCCGTTGAAACGCGTGGTTTCTAATAATATGTGACTTTCAACCTTTCTAGTCAAGCAGTCCCTAGGCAACCAAGTCGTCGGGGTGCTCCTTCCTAGTAGTTCAAGAGGGTGGTGATGGAAAGAGCCATCCTTCACCACCTTCCTGCCTAACCTGCGCAAGAAACAAGAATCCTTGCATTTTAAGCAGCAGTAATAGGAGAGACAACGAGGAAATGGACATTATCACCTGGCTTCTCCTTGTCATGGAACTCCAAGAAGGATCTGGTAGCTCTTACGAAGCATGTAAGCTGCAAATTGACGATGTTGCTATTATTCTCACAGGATTAAAGTCCAGCTCGGACGTCTCCTCTGTGAATTACTATCAGACTTAGCGAAGCCTATGAAGACAGAATGAGAATAAATATTCTGCTAGGACTTCAGGAGAAGAAAGACGGTTCAAGTCACAGTTGTCATTGTGGGTGTGTGAGTGAGATCGCACGGACCACCAGAGCCAGGGCGTGTATCTATTATCGCGTCGATGCGACCGCGACTTCATCATCTCCACACTTCACGAACTTCGTCCTCACTAACTCACACATCCTCACAACCAGATATCCCCCCTTTATTCTAACCCTCAAACAAATTGCCGGAAGAATCCTAGTTTCTAGGATAATGCCGCTTCTCACAAATCCCCTGGCCTCGGCCGAGCAGCTGTCCTCGAGGCTGTCGAGCAACCTCCCCACGGAGGTCCTCGACGCCGTCTTCGTCGCCACCCAGTGCCTAACCCAGGCCGCCGGCATCCTCCTCGAGCTTCCGCAGAGCATCACCGCCCAGGCCAATGTCGTCCTGGCCCGGTACTGGGTATCCGAGCCACTAGGGGCATTCGAGTTTAGTGTGAGATCTCATCGACCCCGGGAGCATGGGTGAGAGTGAGACTAACGTAAACAGGACCTCTCAGCGGCCGCCATATACGTCGTCTCAAAGGACGGGCCCGTTCCCCGCTCACCACGGGACATCTGCAACGTCTTCACCTACCTCTGCTCCCCTAGCTCCCCCTTCTTCAGGGCCGCCGCACCGCCCCGGGGCCACCCCGAGACATACACCCCTTCCGAGAGCGCCTACGCCTCCTTCCACTCCCGCCTAATGGAAGCTGAGGCGAGCATCCTCTATGCCCTCGGCTACGACACCACCGTCGCCCTGCCGCACCCCCTCGCCATTACCTACCTGCAGGCCCTCGACTTCGCCGGCAAGCCGCGCAAGGAGATTACGGCCCGGGTCATCGCGTACCTGAACACGGCGCTCCTCTCCCCACAGGTGCTGTATCTTACGCATCAGCCGGGGGAGCTAGCCACCGCGGCTATTTTCCTCGCTGCGAGGGACGTCGGGGCGAAGATGCCCGCCGAGCCGTGGTGGGAGCTGTTCGACGTCGACAGGGAGCAGCTCGGTTTCTTAGCGTGTTCCCTGAATAGCGTCGAGTCGCTTATGAGGAAACAGAGAGAGGATTTCAAGTTTCTTTCTGATGGCATGGTTACGAGAAAGAAGCTTGAGGAGGCTCTGACGGCATCTTAATGAATGTCGCATGTGTGGGCCCTCCTAGTGTTCATCTCTTTGTCGGTCTTGGAAAGACGCTGGTGCCTTGGCAGCTGAAGCGGTACTACTTTATGCATATACCTTTCCCCCGCACTCCAAAACACAATGTGGGACTTCACGCATGGCACTCCGGAACCCGTCGATGACGCGGTGGATCTGGCGCTCGACTTTGCAGTCGGTACTTCCGGCGTTTGGTTCAAGAATGCGCCGCCATATCTCTGCGGTCCCGCTTTGACGACAAGGCTTGGAGGACCATAACGGGGAAGAAGACGCCGCCGCATGACGTCGCTGACCGCGTGAGTCCCGCGCCGGGCCCTGTGCGCGCCATTTTTTGACGTTGGCACCGCCATTGCCGTTTACCGCGCCGCGGTGGCCCCTCATCAGATGGAAGAGACGGGATAACGGGGGAAAAGGGGCCAAAGGGAGAAAGGCGAATTCATTCTGGCTTCGGCTCGCGGAGCTAGACCTCGTCGCAAGTGCGTGCGTGGAGTGCCTCGGTATCGCAGGGGAGGTAGACCTCGGCGCTATCGTTAGGACGACGATGGTGGATGTCGCGGCTGCTGTTGTGAAGTATCGCGATGGGGAGCTACGAGTTCGGGAGGCTGGGGTTGTGGACGCGCAGAAGGAGGCTAGGGAGGTGAGGGGCCAGCTGGGCTGGCGGTTGCTGAGGGCTGTGGAGGGGCGGATGTGGGTTCTTGAACCGGTGAGGTTCGCGTGGAAGAAGGGTGCTTAGGCGGGCCTGGTGCTATGTTATATTGAAATCGAAGGCAGGGACATGGTTTCGAACCGAGGGTTGAATGCGAAGGAAACTAGGGTAGATATCCTATGTACAAGCCAACGTTTCGTATTCGAGTCAACTTCAGCCCAGCCAGGCTTCGCACCTACCCACTTAAACGTCCCCCGAAGCCCGTCCTCCCCAGTTGCCGCTTCAACCAAAACGGCCTCGCGGCGCAGCCCACACCACACATACAGCCCCTCCACCAGCACACAACCCACGGGACCACTAGTAAACACAAAAGAGACTGATTTCGCTACAGACGATGCTAATCAAGGAAACATGCAAAGAGTGACCCGCCTAATCCTACACCGCTCCCCAGCGCTTCCTCCCCCTCCCCTCACGCTTCAACACCCCACTCCCAACACCCCTACTGTCCCGCCTTCCCAACCATCTCCTTCAGCACCCTTAACTTCTCCTCCGTAACCCGTATCGCCTCCTCAACCTCCGGGCCCTTAATCCCCTCACTTTGAACCCTGTCCTGCACAACCCTCGGCTCAACGACCCTCCTCTCCTGCCCCTCGCCCCCAATCCTATGCAGCCCGACCCTCTCCTCAAGCCACTCCCAAAGCTCGCTCTCCTCTCGCCTCCACATCGCCTCGTACGCCGCCACTCGGTCGGGGTACCCGTACCGCCCCAGAATCCTCTCATCGTAGATCCCCGCGCCGCGACTCGCGCCGTTGAACCCGAAGCCAAACCACGCAGCGACGAGGAGGCCCACCAGGAGCCCGTAGACCACGTTGCCCGTTAGCAGCGGGCTGATAATGTCCAGCAACGGCTCTAGGACGCCGCGGACGGGCTCGAGGAGACCCCAGTCGCGCTTGGGCGCCGCCTTCGGGGCCACGGTGTCGGCTGCCGAGGCGAGCTGCTGGGTCTTAGCCTTGCGGCCCTTCTTCTTCCTCGGCCCCGCCACCACCGCGCCGGGCCGCGTCTCGAGGGTGGTCCGGAGCGCCGTGAAGAGATCCCGCGTGTATGTTGTCTGGCCGTCTCTCGCGCCGCTCTCGATGGGGCCTAGACACGGATTAGTACGTCAAACGCGACGAAAAACAGGCGTGGAAACTCACCCTTTATCCAGCTCTTCCCGGACCATTCTATGCCGCAGTTGACCTGGACGCGCGTGCGATTGTTCTCCGCCCACGACAGACAGTACTTTGTCTTGACACAAAAGACGTTCCCACTAGGCACGTCGGGCGTCTGTGTCGAAACAGTAATGTTGACAGCCTTGTCGAAGTCGACGTTCTCAATAGTCTCCGTAATATTGCAGCGCGTCTGCTTCGGCCCGATGCCTCCCGGGAGCGGCTTGATGTAGGAGTATGTCCGGCTCATATTGTCGCTGCTGAGACCCCGCCTGTCTTCCATCTGCAGATCGGTGCACTTCTGGTTCTCCGTGAGGAACTTAGTCACCCAGTTCGGGGAGTGCGCGCCGAACAGCATGCTAAACACCTGGCCCATGGGCGCCGGGATGACGTCGTCTCCGGTGATCTTGTCGTAATGGCTCGCCGCGTCGCCGCACTCCGTCGGCGGGTGGGCCACCGGGCCGGGGAAGTCGGCCGGCGAGGACCCGTTAACGGCGTCTTCCTTGCCCGACTGCTCCGACGCTCCGCCATTCATGGCGGCCCCGCCAGACACTTTCCTGGCAACGGCCTTGTCAATGTCCCCTCCATCGACACCGCTGCCATCCGTCAACTGAGAAGCGTTCGCGAGGTCGCCGCTTTCGTCGTCCTCGTCGTAGATGTCCTCGTCGCTGTCATCATCCTCACTTCCCGAGAGGCTCCCATCCACATCTGCCCCCAGGGTCCCGTCGTCCTCGATCCTCTCCGTCTTGTCGCCTCCCGGACCCTCCAACCGGATGCCGTTCAGCGTGCTCTGCAACTTAGGATGGCCGAGCTGCCAGATCTTGATGACGAGGTCGTAGGTGGCGTCTCTGTTTGTAAAGCTAGCAAAGACGTGCTTGTTGTGGAGGGTGGATATCATCAGGCCGTTCTTGAAGAGCATGGCAGTGCTCCTCTTCTCGACCGAAACGATCTCGTCGAAGCTCAGCACCAAGGTCGTCATCCAGCCGAGAATGTTGCTGCTGAAGCAGAGGTGCCCCTCGGAAACGTACAGGCGGCCGTGGGCGAGAATCTCCCTCTGGAGCGCGCAGCTGTAATCCTCAATCAGGTAATCATCGTCGGGAACGCTCTTGAACTGGTTGTGGAAATCACGGTTGCGCTTCTTGCTCGCTATCGCGAACCCAGTGAGCTTGGGCGTGCTCTGGTTCGCGCGGGGGTGCGCAAACGACGCATTGGCGGCGACGATGGCAGCACCTATGGTCGTGCCGGTCCTGTCTGTGTTCGCCGAGTAGCCGGTAGCGGCGGAGCTCCCTCGTTTGCGGTGGCGGCTAATGGCGCTCCTGACACTACCGCTCCGATCTACACCCGGATGCAGGGGCTTGTCCCCATATACGCTGGTAGTGGGCGGCGTCTTCTCGCCCGTAGACGAGGGCTCGTTGAGCGAATGTGACTTGCTCGTGGAGAACTCGTCTGCCAGGCTGCTGTTGTATGGAGCTTGGGAGAACGAGGGACTCGGCGCAACCGGAGTAGACTCCGACCGGGCGCGGCCTTCCATGTTCTCTTGAGAACTGCGAGGTGACGTCGCGGCTGATGTGTGCAGGTTCGGGTCGGACAGTCCGAGCTGGCTCAGACTCAAGTCGCCGGAGCCGAGTGTTCTTACCGCTGGTTCCTTCTCGTCGGATACGTGATCCTCTGGCATCTCGCGGGCGAGGGCCTTGACCTCGACGCCGTCGTCTGGTGCGCCTGACGGCTGTGCCGGAGCCCCGGATTTTCCGGATACGGACCTGGTGGACTTATTGCTATTCGGGGCGAGGGAGGTGTTCTGAATGCTGTTGCCGAGGGTGTTGGCGGCGTTCTGGGCCGCAGATAACACCGAAGAGAAGAAGCCCGAGGAAGCCGTGGGTGGGCCGGAGTTGCCAGAAGGGCTGGGCGAAGAGGCCTGTTCTGGCGTCGGGGTGAGCGGGGCGGTAGTGGTGTTGGATAGCTTGCTCGGTCCTATGCGCCCAGGGCCGGATTGAAGCCTGCGGTGACCTATCGGGACATCAGGGGGCGGGGCGGCGTTTGCTGTGCTCGGACGGTCTGCAGGCCCTACGACCGTATGGCTCGACCGGGGAAGCCTCGCCCTCGGGCTAGCCGAGTCCGTCGGCGTGGGAGGAGTATTCACGATGGCCGGACCGTAAGATTCGGTTCTGGGGGGCGTATGAGGACGGACAGAAGTGTCCAGTTTTGGCTGTTGGGGGCGGGTTGCACGAGCGGGCGACTTGGGAGCGCTGGGTTCACGGCCGGCGTGGGAAGGCTCTATCTTAGGTGATGGATCTGTTCGGGGCTGCGAGACGGGGTCGGGGTCGCGCTCGGGTACAGCGTCGGGCAGGCTTGGCTCCGAGATCGAATCCTTGCCAAGGCCGGGGCCGCTCTTCTTTGACCGGAAGATATCCTTGATACGGCCGGCGGGAGAGGTCGACCGGCGCGAGACGGTCCGGGCCGGTAGGAGCGAGGACGACTGGCGCCGAGAAGCTCGGGACTCGGAGTCGACCGAGCCGGAGCGCTCACTCGAGTGTGCGGACGTTTTGGAGGCGCCGTCGGCGGACGACGTGTCGGGGACGTATTGGGACTGTCGCTGGCGGTCGGCTTGGGAAACGGATGATCGGGGCGAAGCAGTGGTGCTTGACTTGTTCAGCCGGGGAGAGGGCCTGTCATGAGCTCAGGAGGTTAATTACGGGAGCAGGCTGAAGGAGCGGAGGTCGGTGTGGAGAACAGGGCGAAGCTGCCAAGGTAGGTGTAGAAAAGGGGGTTCTCAGTCCGAGAGGATGGAAGCGAGAAATACGAAGTGAACGGACGATGTGCGAGGCCGATAAAAAAAAAAACTACTGGCTTCGCGAGCCCACGAGCCACGCAATTGAGAATCCCAAAGCCCGACTGCGGATGACGTGGGAGAGGGTTGCGGAGGCTTTTTCGGATTCGGATAGCTCCTTGGCGCTGGCGCGGACAACTCGGGTTCCTCGCCATTAGAGTGGAGGAGAGACGGCGAGCTATCGATGTGGGGCAAACAAGCAGCGGGCACGAGGCCACAAGCGGGACAATTGACCCCCCTTGCATAACAAGTGGCGGGGGAAATCGAACTGCGACTGGGACTGAGGGCTGACGGGCGGCGGATGATGTGAGACTGCGAACCGGAGACTAGACTTACGAACTGGCATCTAGGGATGCGTCTCGCAACGGCGCAGACTCGCTGTTGTTGCTGTCCTTGGCCATCGTGGCGGGGCTTACGAGGCTAGAGGTGCCGGCTGAAGCGCGGGGACGTTGACGTTTGACCTCGGGGACGGCGGCGACGGCGCTGGCATCGGGGGTTATAGGGACTGAACAGGATGCTGGGAATGTTTGGGGGGAAGATGCGGAGCTGACGTCGCCGCGGAGGCTGTCGTCATGGTCGCCACCGGGACCAGCGGTACTTAATAGTGTTCTGGCAGGAGCGCTCGTGTCGGCGGTGGTGGGGCTCCGCGCGATACGAGTGGCCGCGGGCGAGGATGCTGACACACGCTCCCTGGAGGCTTTGCGCCGGCGCCGAGCCCAGGGGGCCCTTGCCCGTGACAGGAGCTTCCCTCGGCGCTGAGCTTCCATTCTCGGGCCTGTTCACCGGGCTAGGCGCATGAGACGCCAGGGGGATAAACTCGGGTGCGGGGACAGCCGCTTCTTGGCTGGAGAGGCTGGGAAAGGTTAACATGTCAACAAGCAACGTCTCCTCACCGGGTAAACCGAGCTGCACAGCGCTCTGAAGCGCACGGCGGCCATTGACTTCTATATGCGCGGCGGGAGGACTCGAGTGCGACACCATGGTTTGGCGTTTGAAACAGAGGCGCCTCCCGCTCCGCACGTCGGGTCTTCCTTGATGGATCGTCGTTTCGTGTCACCCACAAGTCACCAATCGTTTTCCTGGATGATGACATGCAGCGAGTCAGTGCAAGAGGAGCATGTCTTGCAGGATCGTCGTCGACTTCCGTCATTACATGCGCACCGACAAAGGCTAGAGAAGCGTGGAACATTCGGTCGCTTAACAAGTCTACCTGTCCCAAGCTATTCTACGAACAGGTTAAAATAGTATTATTATTGATCTTGGGTGTCGATCCCTTGGTCTGTGTAAATGAAGCCTCGAAATCCGTCAATGTCAACGTTGTCTTTTATGTTGGAGAAACGTCGAGACCTCCGCCTTTGTCCTGGTACAACAAGGCGCTTCAAGGCCACGACTCCGGGGTCCAGCAAACAGCTCCAGCCGGTCCATGTGCGCTTCAAATCCATTTAACATGATCCGGTGCAAAACAGAAAGGTCCGGTATCAAACCTTGAAGTTGGCACGAGGAAGAAATCCGCGTCGTCGACTCCATTGAATGCAGGAGGTTGGATTCCGCGCAGCTGGGAAAAGTCACAAGTACTTCCTGAACACGGGACCTGTACCACCCAGATCGGTCGATAAGTGCCCCCCACTTGACCTCGATCTCGACCTCGACACCCCGACCTCGCACCTTCGAACACGTCGAACACTCCACATCCCCACACACAGCTCCTCGACGCCATGGAGCCCTCATCAATAGTAAAGGTGCGCCGCACCCCATCCCAACCCGCGTATACCCCCCGTCGCCCTACTAACCCACCCACCCACCCCAGGCGCATGACCACGCCCTCGCGGCCTCCAAGGCCACCAGGTCCGCCGACACCACCGTCGCCATAAGCGAGCACGCGCTCGCAGCCGGCGAGTTTTCCAACGCCGCGCAGACCACCACGAGCATCGAGGCGCTCCGCACCCTCAAGCTCCTCGAGGAGCACCACAACCGCCTGTCGGAGCTGCTCAAGTTCCCCTCCGAGAACCCGCCCCAGGCCGCCGACCCCGACGCCGACGAGAAGCAGCCCGCTTCTGAAAAGGATGGCCCCGCGCAGAAGGCGGACAGGGCCGCGAAGGCGCAGCAGGTGCCGTCGCTGCTGGGCCAGCAGCGGCAGTCGTCGCGTGACGTCACCTCGTCCATCGCGAGTAACCTCGCGTCTGCGCGCGGGATACGGCTGAAGTACGGCGGGCAGCCTGTGGCGCCCAGTGTGTCTGGCAACGCGGCGGCGGGGGACCTCGACCCGATGGCGCGGCGCCGGGACGGGTCGCGGACGAAGATGCAGACGATGCTCGAGCACCCGCCCAAACCCGTGCGGTCGCCGCAAGAGCACAGCCCGAGGATGCAGGAGAACCAGGTGAACGAGGCGCACCAGGAACAGCAGCAGCCGGAGCAGCCCGACGACGGGTACTCGCGGTTCTACAACTCCTTCGGGTCGCTCTTCAACAAGCTCTCAGCGCCGCTAGCCTTCGCCGGCCTCCCCCTCATCGCCGAGGAGCCCCAAGCAACGCCGGAACCCCCGGCATCTTCCGACCCCCCGTCCCCGAAAAGGTCTCGCCAGCGCGCACCCTCGCAATCACCCGGCCACGACCCGGACCTCGACAAGATCTACTCCAAGGCGACTATGCGCCTAATGTCACGCGATGCGCACGCGCCGAGCGACTCCTTCTACGTCGTCCCGACGAGTGGGCACACAATGTCGTACGCCAACATCCTCACGTTTGCCGAGAAGGAGAAGCGCCGCATGGAGGCCAGCGCGCACACCAGCCGCGGCGCGGGCGAGTTCCCCGACCCAGACGACGACGACGACTTCGTCGACGCGCGCGAGGCGCCCGCCGCGCAGCTCTCCGCCGCGGCGCGCCGGCGCGTAGGCAGGGCACGCTCGGAGCGCGACCTCAGCAACGCCGTCGAGGAGCTGTGCCTCGAGAACAAGAGCCTCAAGGACATGCTCGACAAGCTCAGCCGGCGGCTCCACGCGTTCGAGGCTTCTGCGCAGAGCTCGAGCCTCGCGCTCGCGGAGAGCATGAGGCTCATGAGGCCCGGGTCGCCGGCTGCTGCGGGGGGCGCGGGGACGGAGGAGAGGCTTGCGGTTGCGGTGGGGAGGGTTGAGGCGCTGGAGAGGGAGAATGCCAAGATGCGGAAGACGCTGGATAAGTATCGGGAGAAGTGGGAGGTGTTGAAGGAGAGTGCTAAGGCGAGGAGGGGCCAGACGCCGGGGGGGAGTCCGGCGCTGGGCGGGGCGTGATGCTGTGCTTTCTGTTTGGTTCTGGGATTGTATACTATGGATAACGTATCTACGGGTTAATGATACCAACGTACTTCATGTGAGTGTTTGGACCTCGCATTCCAGGGTTACGTATCTACGGGTTCATGATCCCAATGTTCTTGTTGGTGTAAATCGCGATGTGAGGGATGAGATGCTAATTCCACCAAAAGCTCACGCTGAAACTAACGCTCAAACTCCGAACATAATGCCACCACCCAATAGGCACATACAGCGTATCCCCCGGTGCAAGCACACAATCCCAGTACTCCGCCCCCCCAAGCCTCCCCGCCTCCTTCTCCGAAATCTCACCTCCCCCCTCGGGCGCCTCGTCCCACCCCTCCACGACGCCAACGTCGACCCGGCTCGTGTTCCCCATGTCCACGCCCCCCTCCACCCCCCGCGGAGACATGGCGTCGCACTCGGGCGGGTAAAGCCGGACGTATTTCCTCCCGACGACCTGGCAGAGGAGGTTGTGCATCGAGTCGGTGTGCAGCGGCGTGATGGTGCCCGCCGGTCCGAACCACGCGTTTAGCTGCGGGGCATCAACCTTGGGCTTGTTCTGTGATGGGGAGGGGTGGAGGGGTGGGATCGTCCAGAGGTAGTCTGGTAGCAGCACGTCGTTTCGCAGCTGCGGGATCTGAGAGAAGAGGTCGTGCTGCGCTAGGTATCCCTTCCTCTCGTCCGAGTCCGAGTCGGGTGAGAGGCTCGGGTCGATGTAAGAGGATAGAAACGCCCCGAAGGGTATAAGCTTCTGCGACCACCCTTCATCAACGTAGCTCCTCCCCACCTCAACGGGAACGTACCGCCGACCCCCAAACGTTCGCGAGAGGAGGTACGCCGGCCTGGACCACGGGCTGTCGCTTAGCGCGGGCCAGTCGGAGATTAGGTCCGTGAAGACGGCGGGGAGGGCGCCGTGGGGGTTCGTGGCTGGGTCGATGTATTTTTGGAAGGAGTCCATTGAGAGGCCCGAGAGGCGGGGGACCGGGTTCGTGACCGGGGGTTCGAAGGGGGTTTTGGGGGAGAATGGGGGGGAGCTATCCCAGGAGGAGTCGCACGTGCGCTTTAGCCTCTTGGGTCCCCTCCCGTCAGTGTCCTCAGGGGCAGAACCGCCCTCCCACGCGCACTCCAAAAGCCCAAGAAGCGAATTGATAAGCCCCCTCCCCCACCTCGACCCTCCACCCGCAACAATCAACCCCATATCCAGCTCCCTCACAAGCCCATCCACCTCCCCGCTCGCCTCCGCATCCCGCAACCCGCCTCTCAGCCGCGACCGGAGCACGCCCAGATGGAACGACAGGACGCGCACGTAGGCGTACAGCTCGCGCCAGCAGGGCGGCAGAATCTCGAAGCGGAAGGCGAGGAGGCGCGAGTCGGCGAGGGAGAGGAGGTCTGCGAGGCGCTTTTTGAGGAGGGGCTCGTCGGCGGAGGTGTGCGGGGATGGCAGGCTGTGGAGGGCTAGGATTTGGGTGGCCTGGCGGGAAACGAGGGATGTTACGGCGTTGCCGCAGGCGGATATTGTGATGGTATCATGGCTGGAGGATATGGGAGTTGTTGTGCAGAACGAGCGGATGTGTGTTGTTGCGCTGTGGAGCGCGGCCAGGAGCTCGTCCATGGGGTCGGATCTCATCGGGCTTGAGGTTCACTAGGTAGGGTATCAGGCTCGGGGGAATATACCTGAAATCCGATGTGCGAAGATGTCCTGTGTTGAGAGCAGTGGTCGAGGCGGAGCTCGGTGTGAGATGAGGTGAAAGTAGAGCAAGCTAAGCTCGCTCGCAGTTAGAGACCCGTCGGTTCCACGGTGTTCGCGCCCATTACACACTGTCGAAATCCACGGTGAAGCGTGTAAGTCGAGCCGGTTCACCCAACCTCACACGTAGTCTTGGGCAGACTAGACCGTAGAGCCCACGGCTGTTTTTCTTTCCCCAATACGCGCCATAAGCCTTTTTATGAGTGTGCTAAGTTTACAATCCCTACGCTTCCCGAACGTCTAACATGGACGGGAGAGCGACTGCGGGAGGAGAGCTGATAGGTTCAAGCCAAGCTCCGAAGGAAGCACATCCATGGCAGATACTCAATGTTCTTAGCCCAGTATCCCGCCATATTTTCTATTTCAGTTCGTTTCTTCTTTAAGCCCCTTCCTTTTCGTTCGTAACATACATGGACATCAAGTCATATCTATTCTATCTTTCCCAAAGCGCCCAAACCCTTTCATAAATCCGAAATAGTAGTATTGCTCGCCCGCTCGCTCTATATATGCGCAAGCAATCCAACGTAAACCGGAAATAAATGTGAGTGAGAAAATAGAGGACATCGCATCAAAAACAGGCTGCAGCCTCCCGTACGTAAACTCATGAGATTTCCCAAAGGACGCTCGTAACCACGCCCTGCGCTCCCCATATGCTGTACCACCAGATACCGACCCGGCGTCGCCCGTGGAATTCCAGACCCGGCCCAGCGGTACCGAAACACATGCACCTACCCAACCTCCTCCTTCTTCCGCTTCCCTTCCGTTCTCAGTTCCTCCACACCCATTCCCTCGGGCCCCCCGGCTTCCACCAGCGCCCCAACCTCGGGCCCATCCCAAAAGTTCTCCCGCCGCTCCCAGCCCCTTAGGAGCTCCAGCGCGCGTTCCCGCGTATGTGCCCCGCGACAGCTGCGCGCAACGAAGTGCACCGGCGCCACGATGCCGACGTCGAGCATGAACCTTCGTCCACGGTCCTCTTCGGGAGCCAGGGCCGCGATGCCGCGCTTCACGGACTCCGCCAGGCGAAGAATCTCCTCGTAAGCCTCCTCGTTTCCATGAGTCCCGGGTGAACCAGGACAAGACGGGTGTTGAGTAGAGAGCCTCCGCGCAAGCTGCCTACAGCAGCAGAAGTGCAGCACATCCATCCCCAATGATACCCCCGCGGCCCCCTCCAGCGCGCTCCCCTCCCGGAACCTCCTCAGTCGCCCCTCAAGCTGCACCCCCCGCGCCTCAAGCTCCCCCCACCCCGCCTCGCCTCCCGTCCTCCACGTCCACGCAATGGCACACACATTGCGGCAAAACTGCGCCACAGCGCGGTGCGCATCCCCCAGATCCTTAAACTCTTCTGCCGCTGCCTCGGCGCGGAGTACCTTCAGCGCGATGACAGGCCGGAAGTCCTTCCTGAACAAACAAGCAGAGGTCTCCAGTGCCGCAAAGCTCCTGACGACGTAATCCAGCTCCCCCGCGAGTCCCAGCCCCGAAACGACCCCCCGGGGCTCCGCTAACGCGCTCAACTCGGAACTCGGCACAGCGCTGTCGATAATCGCAAGGCCAGCCCTCAGATGTCGCAGCGCATCATCCCAGTTCCCCCTAAGCGCCTCAACAACCACGAAGACGAGGCAGCAGACCAGCGTCGTAGCCGTAACGCCCTCCTCATCCCTGTCCGCGGCGCGCAGCAGCGTCATGGCAGTCCCATACCGATCCAGCGCAAACACCTCCGCCTCAGGCGGCGCCGCAGCCCCGAGGTGGTACGTCCGCAGCGCGGCGCCGAGCGCGAGCGTCGCGTGCCGGACGGCGGGGGAGTGCAGGGTTAGGTGCGGGACGGTGTATGTCCAGAAGGGGGTCTGGTGCGCGGCGTGCTGCGAGAGGCGGGCCTCCGCGGCGCGCCGGAAGTCGTGGAGGTAGGAGCGCTCGGTTTCTGTGCCGGATAGGTCTGGGGGCGAGGGCCGGATAGTTCGAAGGCCGGGCGTCGAGGCGGCGGCGACGGCGTGCCAGTGGGGGGGTGTCAGGAGCGAGGCCGAGGGGTTCGCTACTAGGGGCCCGCGTGACTGGTGGGTGAGCTGGGTGGGCGGTCGCCGGGGTGCCGTCGCGTCGTCGTAGCCGTCGCAGGTTCGACCTGTGGAGGTGCAGCGTTGGCAGTCGGGTTTTGTCTCGTCGCATTTAACTCGTCTGATTCTGGGGAACGTCAGCTCATTTCTGCGGCTGTCTGTGCCGCGTGGTAGGCAGCGATGGTAAGATATGGAAGGGAAGGTAAGTGGGAAAAGAAAAGGTAGGTGGTGGATGGGAAAGATATGGGTAAAGAAAGGATTACCTACTTGCTGTAGAACGAGAAGAGAGGAAACGTCAGTCAAGCTCCCTTTGAAGATATCCGGTTCGCTTTCGCTCGTCTCATGGACACCAACCCATCAATATCACCAGGGCCAGAGTAAAGGTGTAAAACCACACACAAGGTGCGAGGTGTCAGACGAAGGGAAAACGGCCTGACAGGCAAACCGAGAGGCCACTTCAAGTCGTGATGAAGGAAGAGGCCCAAGGCCAAGGAATGATGTCCGAAAAAGTGAGGGATCTGGAAGAAAAAAAGGAAACGAAAAACTCACCACGTAATGCAACCTGTCCTCACCTTGGGCTTACTCGCCCTCTTCCTCTTCCTCGCCGAGTCCTGCGACCCTTCCCGTCCGTCGTCGCTCGTCGTGCTGCCCCCAGGCGTGCCGGGGTGGCTCCTGTGCGGGAGCCCCGTCGGTCCCGGCCTCATCGCTCTGTGTAGCTCCTCCAAAGCAAGGTGTAGATGACTGCGGGAGAAAGGCGGGTAGAGAGAGGGAGGAGGGGAGTTGTCGATCTGGGGTAATGGTTGCTGGTGGGGACTCGGCGAGTCCGTAACACACTCGGCTTTCGCTTTTATTCGGCCTCTATGCCTTCTCGGACCTTGCCGCAAGGCTACCATTACAACCAAGGAGTCATGGATTCGGAACGGAGGACACCCAGCAGCCAAGGACAAATAGAGGCGAACCTGATGACAAGTGGGGAGGGAGACTATTAAGATGGAGAGTCCTTTCGTCCTTTCCAAGCTGGGTCTAGACGGGGTGTCCCATTGATTCACTTACCAGACCCCCGGATCCTTTATACCCGCGCGCATGCAACCCCAGCCGATATGAAATGCAGCCGTTTGACTGGCTTGCACGAGGGCAGGGGGGCGAGGGTGACATCCAGGATTCCCGAGGCGTGCCCGGGCACCACCCGAGACGGAACATCGCCACGACGAGAATAGACTGGGGACCTCAAGGGACGTAAGGTGTCCAGTGGCCGCCGGTTCGACCTCCCTTTGCGGTGATATCATGGACCGCGCACCTGGGGCTGACTGGCGCGGTATAGGCAGTTTACCCCCCTCGTGCGTCCCTGCCCTGCTGTGCGCATTGTCCTTGAATGCGGGATTCGCCTCGTGGGATCCAGCTGCCAAGACCTACCCACATGGCCCAACGGCCAACTAGCCAACGACACCGGATCGAGGTACTGGTATAAGGCCACGCCCTCCAGCTCGGGCCGTTTACGCGCCCCCTCCATCCCGCCGCCTCGGGACCACCCAGATCCGTCAAATCGCGATGGTGGAGAAGACAGGCATGTGCTAGCCCACCAAGGAAGGGTCGGGAAGGGGAAAGAAGGCGATGGCAGCTGGGGAATTTGCCATCGGACGAAGATGCATAACGAGGGCTCTGCCAAGGCATGGGCCGGGTTCCCCGGGGCCGAGATCGCCACGGCCCCCCGGATCTGCGCGGGCTGTTTTTGACGCCCAGGTGGGCCGAGCCACCCCAGGAATAGTCAAGCCCTAAAAGAATTTCAATTATAAATTCCTCAAGGCGGTGACGCGAATCTTCTGCCGGCCACCGCCTCAGCTTTCGTATCTTCGCTCGAATGTGGCATGGGCGTGTTGGGTATTAATACGCGACATCTGCAAGTGTAACCTCGAGATGACGGGCGGCGGCCGAACGAGTGCCGCCCGGTTCCAACCGGATGGTCGTGTGCGACGGAACTGCAGCGCGCGGGCCTGATTCGAGGAGCCGCCCATCCGGCACGAAGTCGCGCGACTCAGTCCTCGCCACGACGGCCGGCCTCGGCCTCGCCCCGTGCACTTCCCTGGCTGCCCCTCCCTCCACGGAGCCCCTTGTTTGGGGGGTGTGCCTTGATGGCCTATTCGTCCTGCATGGCCGTTTAAGCCCTCAATAGAACGCATCCAAGAGGGGGCCTCGAGGTCCAGACCACATGCATGTGCTGAGGGACAAGAAAAAAGGCTGCAGGAAAAGTCGTCAACAAACCTGCCTGCCGCCACACACCCTCCGATCCGATCCTGAGCCCGAAAACACGCATGAGGACCCGCTTCGGGTACCACAGAAGGCGAAAAGAAGAAACATCCCGAAAGCCGCGTCCTCATTAGGGGACCTGCAGCAGCGTGTGGACTCGGAGTGGTGTGGAACCCGTCCAATGCGGTCCTTGCATGTCGTCCGAGACTGGCAGGTGTCGCCCCCTTCCGCACCCATCTGCTCGGCACAAGAGAGATGGATACCAGTCGCAGGGCCGAAAGGAGACAGATCGCCAGGGTGGAAAATTAGACGGAAAAAAAACAAACAGGGCACATGCACTGAAGGGGCAGAAAGGGAGGACGTAGCTGAGGTTGGTGCAGCAGGAGGGTTCCAACGCAGCAAGCCCCTCCGTCACGCTGCATTAGCAGGCCAGATCCTGTAGGTCAACATCTCGGCCAACGCCGTGATAGCCCACTCTGCAAGCGTCTCCCCGACACCGCTAACGTCCAGCTGCATCCGACTTTTCGTGCGTCAAGGCGGTCTGGGGACAAGTGGCAGAGGCAGCAAGATCGGCCTTCGCCGACAGTCTTCCTTTACCCTCTTCCGCAACGAGCATGGATCAGAACCCACCAGCGCCCTTGACAAGTGGCCTCTAACGTCTCGTCACCCATTCGGTCCGCGACTGCGCCAGTGTAAGAAAGCAACCTCAAAGTGGCAAAGGAAGGGTATGTCACCAGAGCTCCCGGCCCGTTTCCAACCGGGTAATGATACCCGGTGCGTCTCTTCTCCAGAGCTCGGCACCGGGACCATCTGGGAACCTGACCTGGCGGTATCTCGTATCCGCCTTGACAGGCGCAACGATTACCAGCCCTGCACAATGATGTCAAATCCGCCAGAACCCTCTGTACCACCACGCCGTCCTCGACGGTCCAGGCCTCCCGTGACAAAAAAAATCCGCATCATCGCCACAGCTCCTAAAATCTCACGACCAATTCCAAATACCATCTCTCAAGGCACCGAGAGATGCGGTCACCTTCCGTGTTCCCGCCTTCCCCCGGCGAACACAAGGTCAGAGCGGGTATACCAACATACAGTATACAACAACCATATAATTCCATACTTCTAAAGATGCCCCCTTCCTTGCCGTGACGCCGAAAAATGTAAAACTGAACAAAAAAAAAGAGAAAGCGCCCCGACGCTTAACGACCAGCAAAGCAGAAATCAACATGTCAAAGATGCAAAAAGGGACATCCAGGCGCACGGGTACCACCTCGCCTCGTGGGTACCCCCATCGGACAAGCCTGGATACCCGTCTCATCCGGCCTCGTCGAACAACTCCCATTCCCATTCCCACTCCCACCCGCCATCCGCTATCCCCCATCCCCCATCCGATGAGCCACACTACTCATAAGCCCACCTTGAAGGATACCGATCTGGCCCGAACCCCCTCCCCGCCCCATGCCGCGAGCTCCCCAGCTCCCCGCGGGCCCCGCCTCCACCCCCTATTCCCGAACTCGCCCGCCACCTCTCCTGGTCCCTCGTGGACGTCATATCCTGCGCCAGCCGCCTCTGCTCCAGCGCCGCCATCTCGCGCGAGTTCCGCGGCGACCGCGTCACATCTCCGCCCATGGCCCCCATGCTCTGCGCCTTCTTGAGCGGCGAGTTGACGTGCGTGTAGATGCCCATGCTGCCGCCGAAGTTGGTGCCCGTGCTCCTGCCCGCCGGTGCGGGGCTCGCGGCCACGGGACCGGGGGTCATCCTGCTGGGGGGAAGGCTCTGACGCGGCGCGGGGCTCGCGGCCGGGCCGGGCGTCATCCTGCTAGGGGGCAGGCTCTGTCGCTGCGCGGGTGTGGGCGTCCCCCTGCCCGCCGGAGCGGGCGACATGCTGCTCTCGGCGAGGCTCAGCCGTTCCGCCGGCGTCCGCATCACCTGTTGCTGCATCGTCTTGAACGTCTGGGGGTTACTCGCCTGCGGTGCGGGCGAGAACAACCGGGGGCTCAGCACATTAGTATGCACGCCCTCCGGCGTGACGTGCCTTCTGTAATTCGGGTTCGGGTGCGTCTGGAACCCCCGCTTAATCTGCGTAGTCGGCGTCCCCGTCACTGCATCAAGAGTCACCGTCTCCGTTTCAGTATCAACCTGCGTGCCCGCGTCCCGGACAACGGGGTGCAGCCGCGGGTGCACGAACTTGGTGTCGTACTCGTGGAGCACCTCACGATGGATGATGGACGTGTCCTTTACCTGCTGCGAGAACCGCGACTGCAGGAACAGGAGCTGCGTAGAGAGTATCGCCTGGAGGACCAGACAGTTGAACACCGTCACGCTGGGGCGCTGGTCGAGGGGCGCGACGGGCAGGAAGAGCATGTAGACGAGGACGTGGCCGGGGCTGAAGAGGCAGAAGAGCCGTAGACAGGCGGGCAGCGGGTCCCACACCGAAAGCTCCCAGACGTCGTTCTTCCGGTCCGCGTGCGCTCGGGATTCCGCCGTCTCGGTGGGCATGATGTTGGATAGGAATCGTAGCGGCGAGGAGGACGTCGGCTCCGATTGCACCTTGACCCGCTTCGCCGAAGGCGTCTCTGGCATCCGGTCGATATTGGCCTCGAAGAGCCGGTAGTGGCGGACCCTCGTAATAGTGAAGACGGCGTTGGCGAGCGAGATGGCCACGAGAATCCAGACAGTAGAATACGCCTTCAACAAAAACCACGTTAGTTCTGAATTGCGCCCGTCAACCTCTCCCGCACGGCAGACTTACGACAAACGGTATCCATCCTGTCGCCTCATCGTCGCCAAACACATCATCAACATCCTGACTCGCGCCGCCCGTATTTGCGCGCGCCAGTAGAAGAGCGAGGCTCATCAACACACCCGCGCGCGTACCCAGCGCCTTGGAGTTCCACTCCCTCGTCTCAACCTCCTCTGAGAGCCACAGGAGAAAGTCCATGGGATTCAGCCTCGCCAGGATGCGCTCCTTGAGCGGCCGCCGCCGCACCATTCTCCGCGCCGGTGCCATCGCGTCGCGGGGGTTGGGTGTGTCGTTGCTTGCTTTTTGTGTGGTTTGTCGGGGCAAGGTACGTGGTGGGGAAGGGGAATTCGGCGTTTATTTGGAGTTATCGCCCCGGTGACGAAACTTGGTCGGAGAGGCTAGAGTGCGGTGGGTGTTGTGCCGAAATAGGGTCTTGAGGTTCGCAATTTCCGGGCAACGCGATGGCCGTGGGGCGGATACTTGGGGGGGTTTATGGAACGGGAATTTCGGCCATGGAAAGGAGTCGTTGGGCCGTTGACAGAAGAGGCTTCGTGAACTCCATGTTAGAATGAAAGGTTGAACCTTGCTCCTCCAGTGACAGAGCTATGGCCATCACGAGCTCTCATTGGTAGTTGAGCAGTGAGGTGACACCTGCAGACGGGTGGTTTTGCCCACAGTACCACTGTCGCACCTGGTCTCCCGCCAAACGTTATCAGCGGGGGTGAGCTCCCAGAAACCAAGCCCACTTTTGTCCCATTACCTCATCCCATCAAGCTGCCATCCATCCACCTCTCAAGCCCGTCACCACCCACCACTCGTTCCATCCCATATCACTCCACACAATGTCTGGAACCGGCCTAGCAGACTTCAAGGAACGGCAGTTCATCGCCGTCATCGGCGACGAGGCAAGCTTCACCCCGGCCCATCCCGTCCATCTGCCTCGTCGCAACCGTCCTAACACATCGCAGGACTCTGTTACGGGCCTTCTCCTCGCCGGCATAGGTGTACGCTCCGCCCTTCCCGACCCCGGACCCCCGCGCCGCCCGACACGATAGGACTGGTTGCAGAACGATGTCGGTAGAATCTCCGCTGATACACCCGACTCTAGCATGTGACCACCGGCGCGGACCCCAAGAGGAACTTCCTCATCGTCGACGCTAAGACCGAGACGCGAAAGATCGAGGAGGCGTTTGAGGAGTACACGCAGACGAGGAAGGACATCGGCATCATCCTGATCAACCAACATGTATGGCGAGCCATTATCTCCCACCCGACACACTTCCACGACTCATCCCCCCCGCTCAACCTCCGAACACGACAGACAGGGAACGGCGGAAGGGATGGGGCGTATCGGGCATTAGTTATTCCTCGGATTGCTAACGTCTCGCTACACAGGTCGCCAACAGGATACGGCACCAGATGGACGCCTACAAAGCGGCCTTCCCGTCCATCATCGAGATACCCAGCAAAGACCACCCCTACGACCCCTCCAAGGACAGCCTGATGTCGCGGGTTGAGGCGCTCATGGGTGCCGGCGGGAGATGATTTCTTGTTGCGGGCGTCAGGGGTCAGCTTTTTGTTTTTCATATCGCGGGATTTACCATGACGGTGTAGCTGGGACAGCTTGTTTAGGGAAAGCCTTCTGAGCAATCTTAGATTCGGGTTATATTCCCCATCTGCGGATTTAATGCGAGATACCATCTCAGTAACTCATGACGGAAACCGGAAAACAACCTCGTGTTATATGATGATGGGGACTCCTCAGGTTTAGCCACCCATCGGGCAGCAGATCCACCCCTAACTGTTGCGTAAACGACGGTAAGAAAGCAAAACAAGACCCAGGCGCGCAGAAAGCAACAGTAAAATCAAATCCCAAACGTAATCTTGAGCGTCTCCATGCACTTCATGTCACCGTTTCCAAATCCTGAAAGAACGCTTTGTAAACCGAATGCAAGTTTCGTAACGGCACCATTCCAATCTCATAGCTCAAAGTTGAGGCCGAACGCGTCCCTCGAGAAGACGACGGTCGCCTCGAGGCAGGTGATGGGCTCGTCGTCCTTCGTGTAGACGTCGGCGGACACGGTGTACTTGCCCTAGAGGAACCGCAAGGTTAGCCTTTCGTGCCTGGATGAAGACGAGGGCTGGTGGGGACGACGGTCGGGCACTTACAGGAGGGATCTCGGCGGGGAGGCTGACAGCCTTGGTGATGGCGAGGTCGCCCTCCTTGATCGGGCACTCGAGGTCGACGTTGGTGATTTGCTCGCAGAGGTCGGCGGACGTGCTGATGAGCCGGATGAGACCGTACTTGACCTGGAGGAGGACGTACGCCCCCTCCTCAATGTCCTGGGATGTCTTCCCGGTGGCCTTGATGACGAGCTCCTCGCCCCTGTTCCCGGGACGTTAACACACCGCCCAGGTGGAGCGGGGATGGGAATCGATGGCGGGAGGGGCAGCTACTCACGCTAGAGGCGGGTTCGGCGAGAGGTCGACGCTCTCAATCGTCAGGACATCCTTCGAATGGTCGGTGTCGCAGAAGGTCAGGGGAGAGTCGCCGGGGACCTTGAGGTCGTCTCCCGTGGCCCTCTTGCCGCTGAGGGCGGAGGCCGTCGCGGGCGCCAAGGCCGCCGATAAGATGGTGATGGCGGTGGAGAACCTCATTGCGAAGACGGGCTTGTGGACGATGGATCGGTGACGATGCGGAAGGGTCGAACTCGGAGATGGTGAATAATGCTAGGATGCGGTTTCTCCCAGCGGTGGTCTGGCTGATATCGGCGTTACGCAGGGTGATGTCGGACTTGAGGTGGTTGGCTGGGCGAGACGACGAGATGGCGAAGGCAGGGACCGCACGTCATGGGGTTGAGTCTGGGGGAGATCCCTCACGGGATTGGGCACGTCAGGTGGGACAAAAGGCTAGTGGGGGTCACCCGGTCTGTGATTGGCTGGAAGCGGGTCTCAACTCTTCAAGGTGGTATTTCCGCCTGAATCCTGACGCTCGAGGCCGCTCGTGTGGTGGCGGTATCACTCGAGCATGGCGGAGTCACTGCCGTCTTCGGCTTGGAAATTTCTGGGTCAAAGCATTCCAAGAACAGAAATTCACTCACTACCGGAAAGTCCGTTATCCTTGTTGCCTCCCTCTTCAATGCCCTCGAGGCTTGACGGTTGACGCCTTATTGGTAGCTTTCTGTTGGAACGGCCTGCCCCAGCATGGTGGCAAGGCTGCTTAGCACAAATCCTCTTGCCCCGGGCGCATGTTGGGGGCATTCGGATTTGCCCCAGGGCTACTTGTAATAGGACGGGATATCCCAATTCCGCGCCGCTTTCCACAAAGCCCCTTCGGGGAAGATGGATGGTCAAGGGTACTCGTAGGAAACCGCCTCTCTTATTGGCTTTGAGAGATGGAAGCTGCTCCCAGCCCATCGCGGCGTCAACCGGCTCGCTCCTGCCGTGTGAACCTAAATGGACGACGACGCAACATAAACTCCGGGTATGTTCGAGAAAGGCCCGGCCTTTGCCCATTGTACCGGTACTCCGGAATCCCACTTAGAACCTTCCGGTTGATACATACCAACCTCGGACGACAGTGGAAGGTTTTCCAGAGAAGAAAAACAAAGTCCCTAATGCCCAGCCTCGGCGGATCCCGATGGGCTACATTCGTAGCACCAACGATTGCTTCTTCAATAGAGACCGGATTGGTGTCCTGTCGATGACGACCTTCTCTCTTGAATGCGGACGGGAACCTGGCCATGCCAGCCGTCTACGGGCTCTCGGCTTCACACCCTTGTCCACGCATTCCACATGAAGACTCCAGATGAATATAAATCCGAGTAGAAACGTAGCGAAATCCAAGCAGACAAAGGGCGACCGCTTTCCAAAAACGACATGAAGCTCATGACGCTGATGCGAATAATATTGCGGCTAGGGCTAATAAACATAAGTAATTGAGTCATCCCCACGGACTCTGGGGAGCAGCCTTCGGCGCGGGCGGGTAGCGGCGTTTTCCGCCCGGGACGGAAATTTCGCAAGGTACACGGTGAATCGGGTGAACCGGAAGAACGGTTCTTGAGAATCCCATTCGCAAGTGTATCCAAAAAGGCATACCGATAGCCAAGGCTCTGGACATCTACATACGCTGACCGAGGCCCAGCCTATTCGTAGAACTTGTCCGCATGTCTCTGCAAAATTACACCGATTCCGGACAAGTCAATCGCGACATTTAGAACTGGCAAGACTGGATTCGTTGGCCTGTGCCCCACTATCTGAATGTGCAAATCATAGCCGGAACCCCGCGAAAATTGACTAACAAACCACCGCTCTCTTGGTCGCCCACCTGCTGTTTCAACACACGAAACGACTAGATTTTCTTTTCCTACCCTCGCTTTGAAGCTGAGGAGTCGAGTCGCCGTCCTAAAGAATCTGTTTCCGGAGGTCATACTGTTTCTCGAACGTCACAATGGGTTCAATTGACATTGTGCTGGGTGCTGCGTGGGGTAAGTTCCTTTGTCGCTTTTTATTGCGCATTTCTGCCCCTCTCCCGATCGCGAAACCACCTTCCCCGCGGCAGTCGGAGAGGGGCACCGACCCGGTTGGCCCCGAATCTATAAAGACGTGGAGATAATCATGCTGACTTGTTCTCTCTCGGACCATAGGTGACGAAGGCATGTTCTGCTCCGCTCTTCCCTAACCCCTCCGCTGGCGATACTAATACCTAGTAGGCAAGGGGAAGCTGGTTGACATCCTATCGAGCTCGGCGCAGATTTGCGCTCGGGCACAGGTGCGTACATATCTATACCTGTGACTTCTCGCCGCCTGGGACGTGGTCGCCTCCGGCCACCCATGCGCTCAGCAGGTGCCTTGCCGTCTCCCCGCAGGCACAAGCTGGACAGGGCAGGGGAACCTTCGGACGGTCACTGACTTGCCGCGCTTGCGCCAGGGCGGCCACAATGCCGGCCACTCCATCGTTGCGAACGGAATCAGCTACGACTTCCACCTCCTTCCCTCCGGCCTCATGAACCCCGAGTGCCTGAACCTCATCGGCTCCGGCGTCGTCGTCCACGTGCCCACCTTCTTCTCCGAGCTCGAGACCATCGAGAAGAAGGGCCTTAAGAACGTCCACAACCGCGTCTTCATCTCCGACCGCTGCCACATCGACTTCGACCTCCACTGCGCCGTCGACGAGGCCGAGGAGATCGAGCTGGGCTCCAACTCGATCGGCACCACGAAACGCGGCATCGGCCCCTGCTACGCCTCCGCCGCCACCAGGAGCGGCATCACCATGAGCGAGATGTTCCGCCCGGAGCTCTTCGAGACCCGGCTACGGAAGCTCGCCGAGGGGTACAAGAAGCGGTTCGGCGACGCCCTCAAGTACGACGTCGAGGAGGAGATTGAACGCTTCAAGGGATACCGCGAGAAGCTGGCGCACTACGTCGTCGACGCCGTGACGTTTGTCAACGACGCTCAGGACCGGAATGCGCGCGTCCTCATCGAGGGCTCCCAGGCGCTGATGCTTGACGTCAACTACGGCACATGTATGTCTGGCTTGCGGCTGTATCCGCAACGGCGGCTCTGCGGAACCAATACCTCCTTTCCCTGTCGAATTGCTGCCAAAAAAAAAAAGGCCGAAGTGCTGACAGTTTCTGTGCCAAACAGATCCCTTCGTCACGTCGTCGAACACCGGACTGGGCGGTGTCGTGACTGGCCTTGGTCTCAACCCCACGAAGTTCGGCCAGATCATTGGAATTGTCAAGGCGTACACGACCAGGGTCGGCGCCGGTCCTTTCCCCACCGAGGACACCGGTGATGCTGGAACGCATCTCCAGGAGGTTGGCCGGGAGTGGGGTGTGAGCACCGGCCGGCGGAGGCGCTGCGGCTGGCTCGACCTTGTGCAGGTGAAGTACTCGCACATGCTGAACTACTACACCGTCCTGTAAGTATTATCAGGCAGCGAGGGGGCATTCAGGACATTGGAATTGGCTGTGGATGCTGACTTGGGTTCTTAGGAACATCACGAAACTTGATATTCTTGATGGCATGGAGACGCTCAAGGTTGCCGGTAAGTCCTGGGTCCCATTGGCAGAAAACCATGTAACAGGGCGTGAAAGCTAATGGCTCCAAGTTGCGTACAAGGACCCCGTGACCAAGGAGGTCCTGCCGTCGTTCCCCGCGGACCAGGAGCTGCTGGAGAAGGTCGAGGTGGTGTATCACGAGATGCCCGGCTGGAAGGAGTCGACGTCGGCGGTTAAGACGTTTGAGGGCCTGCCCAAGCAGGCGCAGGAGTACATCGCCTACATCGAGAAGTACGTCGGTGTGAAGGTCCGGTGGATCGGCACGGGCCCCGGCCGGGAGGACATGATAGATCGAGGTAACTAGATGACAAGGGTCTGAGACGTCCGGAGGTTCCCGGTACTGGGCCGGCCGGCCGAAGATCCTGTACGTCGTCGCAAGGGTATGCTGAGAGCATACGAGGGCGGTCGCCGATCCTCTTGTGGTCTGTGGGCTAGAAGCGACAAGGGCCTTAAACTAGAACACATCTGCTTTTAAATACAAAACTAAGTAGACACAATGAATCAGAGTCCCTTCAATGGTCCCAAAGTGAGGCATTCTCAGCACTCCATGTTCAAGACTGGGATACTGTGCTGGCTCAACGAGGTGCTCGGTATTACGCTGGCGAGGTTGGAGCGCTGGCCACGATTCATACCTGAATGGTACTTCTTCTGTACGAGAGGCAGCGTTTACGAGGTTAGTCTCTGACAGGTACTTGTCTCAGGAGAGGTACCTAGCGGTACAAGGATTTTGGAGGTTAAATTGTGCTTGTGCACAGGCAGGCAAGCTGCAAGAAATACCACCGAGTACTTGCAGTCCAAATTATGCATGCAGATAGATGGACGATATTGCTGTACTGAAATATCCAGGGGAGTGGGTTCGTCGAAATCCGAGCACGGGGTAGGGCCGTTCATCCCCTTGACTCCTAACCGTTGCCCTTCCATCACCAAGGCAGGCGCCCAGTGCCACTCACTCACTCCATTCCTCAGTCATTGTTGCTGCCTCCAACTCCCACACTTTCGACGCACAACCCAAAGACACGACTTTTTATTTCTGTCCGCGTTCAAAGACACTTCGCATCGTCTGCCGTTTATTTCCAACGTTATTATTGTCGCCACTCTTTTCTCGCTCCTCGAACGGCTTATTCCCAAGCCCGCTTTCGCTCAGTATAATTTCCGGCTATCCCTCCCATCGTCGGCCACAGACAGCCCTGGTGGCGGGGTCCCCCCTTCCTCTCCTTTCTTCCCAGACCAAAAACGGTGCCTTTTCGCCTCAGGCAGAAACGGAACATCTTTCTGCATAGACGGTCGCAATGGTCCGCCGAAGCCGAAGTCACACCCTGTCCATGGGGAGCCACCCGCTCCCTTTGGACTTAGCGTCACCCGGCTAAGTACCGGTACCTCCAATCTCGACCTGCTTTTCCTCCGACGAGAGAACATCGACCAGGCCCCCCTTGACCCGACGCGCCAGTCAGAATGCGGCATGTAGACCCGCTCCTACATCGGCATCTGCAACGTCCCTATCAGATCCACAAGTCACTGATACTTCCGATCACCCGCGCCATTTTCGATGACAAGCCGCCTTTTCGCCTGTCGTATCTGTACTCGGTACAGGCATTTCGCGCTTTGGCTCAAGTCCATGCTGACTCGAGATGAGGGGGCTGCATCCCCTTGTTCCATTTTCGCCCTGTCCATATCGCCGACAATTTCTCAGCACTCGAGAAGAGTGACCGAACGGGCTTGGAACAGCGCTTATCGTCTCGACGTGGGCTGGCATTGATGCGGTCAGCGGACGGTGTCTTCGCTCATTGCCCGGAACCGACATGAGCAGCCGTCCGACGGCGGGAACCTATCACGAGCACGACCGAAGTATGAGGTACCGAGTACGCGTCTGCCGGATCATCAAATGCTTCCCCCTCACCACTGAAATGGGCGCTGCGGAGGTGCCAATCTAGCGTCCCTCGTCACTTTTTGGCAGCCAGTCAGTGGCCACACTGGAGGCTGCCTGGCTGCTGAATCTGCACCAGCTGTCGCAGTCTCCAGGTCGTCTCCATCCTCCCACCCCCAACATGGAACATGAACAAAATTCGTCCTTAGTCAGTAGGTATCTCGCACACCCGTCCCTCGCACAGGACACGCCCTCTTCCCGCTCCACTTCTCGGTGCGCTTCGTCCTGGGCGCTCACAACAGTCAGTTCCCACACCCGACCCGGTCTTTCCTGCCTTCGTGTTTGTGCCCCCCCCCCTCCTCTTCCTTCCCTTTCCTCCCTCCGGTCACCATCGCTCCTTCATATCGACTCGACTCGAACCGGTCGCGACTTCACCTTGCATCGGCTCTGGCTTGGAACTAACACGTTTAGTCCAAGCACAGCGATTCCCAGTACCGCCCCGATTATTAGACTTTGGAGCCTGCGCATGCTCGCCCCTCCCACCCAAGCGCAGTTCTTTTTGTGATCTCGCCTTCATTCCTCGACAACCACGACTTCGCGAACCTGACACTCCGACAACAACGATCTCTTCCACCGCGTCCGGGGATTTATGCTTTGCATTTTCGAGCAGCCCTAATCTATCGGACGTATTTTCCTCGCCGCCGAATACCACCCGTCGCGCGTCGACTCATTCTCGTCTCTCGAGTCGTGGCTCACGATCGCCAACCCCGAGCAGCGCGGCTGAGTTTACCATCTACCTACTTCTGACGCAGTCTCTTCCCCTCGGCCACTCCCCATCTCGATTTTCCTCTGTCCGAACACGCGTCGAGGCCGGCGTCGACATGCTACCCAAACGGCACCGGTAAAATTGCTCCAGACTCGACAAACCTCGAAGCCATCAAGTCGCCCCACGAGGTCATCCTCCCGTCTCTAGATTATGACCGACAAATTGCCGCCTCTGTCAACGCAGATCGTGAATCCGAGTCAGATCCTCTCCGCTCCGCCGAGTGCGGTTCATTTGCCCCCAGCGAAGGGCTTGCCGCACAAGGTAGAAAGTGTAGAGGAAGAGCCATACACCATCAAGTGTATTTGCCACTTCTCTGACGATGACGGAAACACGATATTCTGCGAGACATGCGAAACATGGCAGCATATCGACTGCTTCTACCCCGACAACCGTGAAGAAGCGCTGCAAGAGAACTTTGCACATTCGTGTCATCAGTGCAATCCTCGCCCCCTGGACCAGAAGAGAGCCATCGAGAGGACTATGAAGTTAAGAGATCCTCATCCGGAGGATGGGGCACCCGACAAAAAGCCGAAGCGTCCCGCGTCCAAGAGCCACAAGAAGAAGCCGAAACCCAACGAACTTCAATTGAACGGCGCGCATTCGGCCGATGAGGGTTTAAAGCACGCGAGCCCCAGCGACAATCATCCTCCTGCGAAAAAGGCGAAGATCTCGCATCGGTCATCCAACTCAATAAGCTCACAGTCGGCCAAGAAAAGTCCGCCGTATGGCCATACGAAGTCTCAGGCCAATGGCCACCGACCGAGTCCTGTCGCGACACCCCCAGATCTCCCTCTCGACTTCGAAATTCACAACTACTCGGCCAACTTCCTCTCCCTCCACAGCGAACCGGATGTCCAGATTGTGGGGAACAATTCCTTCGTCAGTCTCGCCATTTCAAACAAGATGTCCACCTGGCTCCACGATCGCGAAGGCCTCAAAAGAGATTCAGGCCAAGAATTCAAGGATGTGTTCCAGAAACTACCCGCCGATATCGACTCAAGGAAACAGGCGTTGCACGTCGAGCAGAAGAACTACTCTCCGACGCCCGATAAGGCGTTGCGATTGCAGTACCTATCTGCCCCTTCAGCCATCGAAAAGGACGTTCCGTTGGCGGAATTAAATGGTCAGATTGGTTTCCAGAACGATTATTGCGCCAACCCCGACAACCTGTGGACGGAACTCACGTCACCGCTCCCCTGCGTCTTCTTCCACCCGATGCTTCCCTTGTGCATAGACACAAGAAAGGAGGGTTCCGAGGCGCGATATGTAAGACGCAGTTGCAAACCCAACGCTGTGCTCGATACATATCTGTCGGGCGGATCGGAATACCACTTTTGGCTTGTCAGCGACCGACACATCGCTGCCAAGGAGCAAATCACCCTTCCTTGGGACTTTCGGTTTCCCAACAACGAAAAGGCTCGTCTCCTCTACCGCCTTGGACTCGATGACGACGAGGTAGGCGGGACCGACCATCCAGAGATGGACGATACGGAGTACCAGCAGATATCGGCGTGGCTTCACCGTCTACTCTCCGAGTATGGTGGGTGTGCGTGCGACCTCGGGAATAATTGCGCCTTTGCGCGCTTCCATCGCCATTACCTCGGCCGGACGCAACCCAAACCGAATGTCCCGAAGAAGAAACGGAAAGCAAAGACGCAGAATGTTTCGCCGACGAGTACCGGACACGCCACGAATAGTCGGGCACCGAGCGAGGTTCGTTTGGACGATGGTGCGGAGATGGACGACCGATCCATATCCTCAAGAAGCAAGCCTCCAAGTCGGGATCGAACGCCGCTGCGGCAGGGCTCCTTTGACCAACTGGGAATACTGACGGAACCAACCGACCGAGACAAGCGCAAGGTTGCCATGGCCGAAGATACGTTTCGCAGGATGGAGCAGCAGCAGCACCAACCGGTCCCGAAAAAGAAGAAGCGAGTATCCGACGGTTCCATCTCAGCCAAATCCAAGTCTGTTCGGACTGCTTCCAACAGGACCACTCCGAACCTTGCGAATGGCGTTTACTATGTGGACACGGGAACTTCGAGGAGCAAGTCTGGATCTCCCATCACCGCCGTCTCGCCACGCTCCCAGTTCCCACCATTTCAAATGCCACGGGCGGATGTCGCTACCCGCCGGTCTCGGAAACCTTCACCATCCCTGCGCTCTAATTATTGCGATGCTTCTGTGCAGACTGACCCAGTCGAGGGCGAGTGGTTCAGCGAGCCAACACCGAGTCCCAAGCCCCGTCGCCGGGTTATTTCCCTTTCGCAGCGGCTTCTCAATAATCGCCACCGACAGAGGATCGACGAGCAGGAACGCAGAAAGTCGCTGGCGTCAAGCGCCGAGCTCAATGTCATGGATATCGACTCGCCGACGACGGACCACCACAAGTCAGCATCGAGCTCACCGGTACTCAGCAAATATGCGGCTTCGACGTCAACGGCGTCACCGGTACCCACTCCCGTGGACATAGCAATGACGGATGCTCCGTCTGCTGGGCCTACTGGGTCTGACCCGAATTCGTCCGTCATCGAAGCTCACGCCTCTGCGATAACGAGCCCCGAGACGCCCAAGGCGCCAGATCTCAGGGTGCATATGCCGCCGGTACCAGCCTTCCCAACCACTGCGATGAATGCTACCACTCCATTATCCGCCACGGGTGCGGTAGTCCAGTCACCGTTCTCAGCAGGGAGTCTCACGAGCCCCTTAAATGGGATACAGCCGAGCCCGGTCAAGAAGAAGCTGAGTCTGAGCGACTACAGGAAGAGCAGAATGGACAAAGCAGCCGCGGGGAAGCCGGTACTAGCTGTGAAGTTGCACCCCGAAGAGACGAAGATCTCGACGCTCGAAACTGGCCGCGGCCCGCAGGCGGACGACAAGCCAGCACCGGATGGCGCGTGACCCAGAGTCACTTACGCATTACGCTTTTATGTCGACCTATTTTTTTTTAATCGGAGGAAATCCTTGTATTATACCATTTTTATAGAAGTATGCTTCTCGTTCAGTGTGTTTCTTGGCTTTTTCTGTTTCATGCTCCGTTTCGGCTACGGCGTTGTCGAGCTTTAATCGGTTCTGGCTGCGGGCTTTGACCGATATATTACACCGCTCCAGCGAGGTTCGAACGGGAAACTGGCTCACGGGCAAAGACTGAGGTGTTGATGGTGCTAGGCGCCGCGCATCCGTCGTCGTCGCCGCTCATCGAATTCTGTCTCGGGACTGCTTTTCCCCCTTATTCGTCGGGGATACACAGCGTTAGCATCGGCTACGCACCTCAGCTCAACACCCACGGGATGAACCTTCTTCGAATCGAAACAGGGAACGGCGTTTGGAGCGACTCGGATGCGGAGGAAAACCAGCTGTGTGGAAAACGGCGGGACAGTTTTTTTTTTCTTTGTCCACTCTTTTTGAATCAAGCTTGGTGTTTAGGGAAAGGAAAGGAAATGAAATGGTATAGGGGCTGGGGCTTTTCTTTTTTTTCTTTTTTGGCAAGGGGTTTAGGAGGTAGGGGTTTTTGGCGAAAGTGCGATTGATTCGGAAACTTCTTTTTGGGGCCGAAGGAGGTCATTCCTGTATTTGTACCGGGTTTGAGCGATGAACGGCAAGGCTGGTTGTTAAAATCTGAAGGTCTGATTTTCTTTCCCTCTCCAATCTCGCGAGTTTCGTGTATGCTTATCGTGGAGGCGCACCTCTACTATTTCGTGACATGCATCTTACACTGATTATCTCATTGCCGGGCTCCGTCTGGCATGTCCTTGCATCTCTCCTTACGTTACATCAGCTTATCCTCCGCTCAACACTCATCATCATATCCTTCCGTTCCTTTCCTGGTATCCTACACTTTATTCCCTGCAATTCCTCTCAAAATCCCCTCCGCATGTCCTCGCATCTACAAAGATCCACCCGTCTACACACCTCTCATCTGTCCAGCTCCGCCCTCAAAGGTGCGTCATGCCAATGTTATCCTCCTTAAAGACAAGCAAGGCAAGGCTATGCCTGACAAACAACCCCAGCAGCCCCAGCACAGCCTGCAGGCCCGTAACCTCGACCGCTAGCCGCTCCTCCCCCATCGGGCCCCTGAGCACAAGCCACAGGTTCAGCAGCGTGAGGTTACTCGTCTCGACAACACGGCCCTCCTCGTCAGTCTTGAGCTGCAGGAGCCGGAAGTGCGCGAGGATGTACAGGACGGGGACTAGGAGGCGGTGCGGCTGCCTGGCGCCCCATTCCGTCACCGACGGCTCGAGGAGGCCGGTCCGGGCGTTGAGGTGCGGGAGACGGTGGCGGGGGCAGGGCACGAGGCCGAAGACCTGCGGGGCGGAGTACAGGAAGTTGATGAGCTGCGGGGCGAGGAGGAGGAAGAGCGTCTTGGAGAAGTGGCCGAGGATGGAGACGACGGCGAAGACCATGCCCGAGAAATAGCAGTACGTGTCGCCGACAAAGACGCGGGCGGGGAACCAGTTGTACCGGAGAAGAGCGAGGGAGACGCCGATCCAGGGGAGGAGGAGGTAGAGGGAGAAGAGGTGGGAGTCGGTGGCCGGGTGCGGGTAGGGCGTCAGGAGGTAGAGGCAGTCGTTCAGGACGAGGAGGAGGGCGATGACGACGGACTGCGAGACCTCGATGCCGTTTATGCCAGCCAACATGTTTATGCTCTGGGGGCAGAACATGGCGACGCAGGCCATGTAGACGTAGTAGAGGGGCCCCAGGTCGAGGAGCTCGCCAAGGTAGGACTGCAGCGGGATGGGGATCACGACCGAGGTGACGTCGAAGTCGACGAAGTAGATGACGAGGATGGGGATCGAGGCCAGGGCGGGGATCCACCACTTGTGGCGCCAGCGGATGTCGAAGAGGTCGTCGCCGAAGCCGAGGAAGGCGATTGTCTGGAGGGAGATGATGGCCGAGAGGTACGACGCGAGCTGATGTGGTCTAGTCAGTGCCGAGTACTACGCCTACAAGTCTCGTAGACCAGCATAGTTGGATATGAAGGTGAGGAGAGGACGCTCACCTTGCTGTGGGGAAAGCGGTGCAAGAACCGACCCTCATTCACGAAGCGCGCCTCCAGCACAACGTCCCTGTTCCCGCCTCCACTCGTCGCCGCCACAATATCCTTATAAAATGGAAACGGGATGAAGACGATGATGGCCACGAGGTACACGACCGCGCACACCACCCCCATGCTCTCGGGGATCTCGGGCCGCCCCGCCTTGCAGAGGTCGCGGCCGCGGAACCCCTTGGCCATGAACGTCGGCGCCAACCACCGGATCATGGCGTACGCGAGGCTGAAGGCGAGGGCCGAGAGTGAGATGGAGGCCACGAGGGGTTGGCCGGGGTCTGCGGTCAGGGTTTTGAAGAGGACGGAGAGGGCGGCGGCTGAGATGGCGAGGTGCGTGACCGTCTCCGTGTGGGAGAGGGTGGGCGGAAGAGGGCGCGGCATCCTAGCGGCTGGGACTCTGGGTCCGGCGCTGGTTCTGGGTGCCTTTTTTTGATTGAAAATTGTATATGGCCGGCTTGTGATAACAGCAGACCTTTAACAGAAGTGATTATCCCCGTCACTCGTTTCTTGGGCTTACGGACGAGTGTGGTGGGGGAGAGAGTGTAAGGGAGACAGGAAACACACAAAGACCACTGGGTTTTCAAGAGGCAGCAGCCGAAATGAGTATGGAACCCGTCGCGCTCATCTTCCGCATCCAATTCTGCCTTATTCCCGCTGCATAAGGGCGCGTCTAGGTGACAATGGCAGGAGGGAGGGTGTGAGGTGGTTCGCGCCTTCCACTTGAGATGCCACTTATCATCAGCACCTTCCCAATCACAAGGAGACAGGTAGTCACCTAAAACGGGGGTATATTAGGTAATCAGGACCGGCATTCGGCGGCCGACCGCCAACACATGACGGAATGGAACCCTTCGTATCTTTGGCTTCAAGCTTCGCTGTCGGTCTCCTGGTTTGACCCCACATACGCATCACTCCACGGGCTTCACGGGCTTCACAACCATTGTAATTCAAGGGCGATCGAGACGTAACTCGCTTCAGAGCGATATATAATAGGACTCGTGTTCGTAAGAATAATATTCAGCCAACGCCCAACGCCAGCCAGCCCTTCCCTGCCATCATTAGTTGCGCACCATGGTATCTTTGCTATTATCCACCGTATCACTCTCCATCCATGCGAAAACTCAATTCCACACCGCAGTTCCAGACCAGGTCAGAGGTAAGGCCCGCGCCTAAACATTATGTTAGGTCCCACTTCGCCAGGCCCCCCCACGCCATCCCGACCCTCCCCTTCAACCTCAAGAACTCCTCCTTCGTGATCCCCCTCCCATCCCTCTTATCAAACGACGTCAGGGCAACCAACGACACCGACTGCCCCGGCGCGCCCAGGTCCCTGGAGTGAACATCCACCCACCACCAAAAGCCGTCCGTCTCGAGCGGCACGCGGTCGGCCTTCTTCCCGTCGGGGCCGTTGATGACCAGCAGGAACAAGTACGGCTTCCCCTTTCCGTTACGCTCGTGCGTCCAGTGCTCACAAACCTTGGACACCTGGAACCGGACAACCTCCCCGCTGTGCACCGAGATATGCCGGCCCGCGGGCGCGAGCGAGGACCCCGCGCAGCCCTCCTCCTCGAGCTTGCCGTACTTCATGACGGGCTCGTCGTCGTGCACGTCGCCGCGGTAGTACTCCTCCCACGAGATGACCCTCCCGTCCTTGCGGAAGAAGTATCGGTCGTCGGAGGGGTAGTGCCTCTGCCCAAAGACCTCGTTCGGCGCAACAAACTGAATGGGCGTGAACTTCCTCGTGTACCCCGCCGTGCGGTCGACGTGCCCTGCGCCCCAGCACGAGTCGAGCAGCTTCCACTCCCCGCCGTCGATGCGGACGGCGTTCCACGCGTGGCCCGATGCCTTCTTCGGCGGCACCGCCTCGCCCTTTTTGAGAGCCTTATAGCCGAACCCCTTGCCGTGGCCCGAGACCACGACACACTCCATGCCGGCCCGGCGGGCAATGGCCTCGTAGCCGCCCGCGTACCCCGCGCAGACGGCCTTGCCGTTGAGTATCGTGTCCGCGGGCCCCGCGCGCCGGTCGACGGTGCCGTTGCAGTAGTTCACGTAGTCGTAGTCGACGTTGTGGTGGAACCACGTGAAGATGGCGCGCGCCTTGTCCGTCAGCGAGGGGAACGGGTCGCAGAGCGCGCGCGCGAGGAAGCCGATAGGGTCGTCGCGCGGGAGGGTCTCGCGCGGGTACTGGGCCGCCACCGCGTCCGCGGCGGAGAAGTCGCGGCAGGTGAGGCACGATCCTGCCTGGGTATCGACGTGGCTGTTCGCGGCGGACTCGATTTGGGAGATTGATGGCCGCGAAGAGAGAGGAATCGGCGGCGGCTCAAGGCCATCGCGAGCACCACCGTTGGTGCTGGGAAGAGGCGGTGGTGGGGATTCGTGACGGCCGTTCACGCCGTTGGCCGCACTGCGGGAGACCGGTCGGGGCGGGGGCGGTGGACGGTGACCGTTCGTACCGTCATCTGCGCTGCGAGAGACTGGTCGGGGCGGGGCCGGTGGTCGGAGGCCGGTGGTGTCGTCAGCCGTGTTGCGAGAGACCGGTCGAGGCGGGGGCTTGACGAATGCCTCCGGTGGGGGAGGAAGCCGGCGTGGGGTCGGTGGCGGCTTTGAAGCGGCCTCCTGTTGGTCCTGGCCGGCCGGCGACCTGGCCGGTCTCGAGGGCAAGCGAGGCGGCAACGACGGTCTCGGCGGCGGCTCGACCTGTCGACCGCCAACTGTAGGTTTGGGGCTAGCTCCGTTTTGGCCAATGGGCGGAGGCTCCATTATCTGTGGTGACTTCTTCGCCTCCTGCTGTCGTTTGCTGGGCGGCAGGGGAGGGAGACTGGCGGGATCATATGCAGGGGGTAGCTTCCGGGATCCCTGGCTATCGTTCGACACGAGGCTTGTGTTGGAAGAGGACACCGTCCTGGCAGCCGACAGGTTCGACGTCGCCGAATTGTATGAGATATCTGAGGAGGAAGAGTTCCGTCGAGGCTCTGCCAGTGTATCGGTCGGCTGCAAGGTCGTGCGACGGGGGGGCAGCGCGGGGACGGGTGCTGGAGCAACCGGCTGGGTGACGGTCCGTGTTGGTAGCTTAGGCGGTAGAGGTGTTGTCGGGACTTGGGGCGGTGCGGGCGGCGCCTGGTTGCCAGCAGTGGATGGCCGGCTAGGAACCGGCGGCCTGGCTGGCACGGGTGGCCGCGCGGGCTTCGATGCCGGCGGAGGCGGGGGAGGTGGGCGCTTGGGTTTCTGCTCTCCCGTGGCGAAGTTCTTCTGCGCGTTCAGGGCGGCGATCCGCTCAGCGAGAGTAGTGTACTGGGGTTCCTCGACGTCGGCCATGGTTGCTGGAGGCGGGCGGGTTGGCCCTGGTTGTCGGTGGTAATGGCGTAAGCTATCTGCAGCCGCGTCCTGGGGCACCGATGAGGATGAATGAGAGACGATTCAGAAACGGGCGTGTGTTCAAAAGACTGTAAATGAAATGTAGATAAAGCGAGTGTGGAGAGAGTTGGCCACCAGGCTCGGCGGGTAAGATTATGCGAGTTTCCCGGGTGTTGGGCGCGTCATCAGAGGGTGAGGGGAAGCGAACCGGGCAGGACTGGGATGGAGGAGGGTTGGTTGCCGTTTTGGTTATTCGCCCCCCTGAAGGATTCCGGGAAAAGCTCCGGGGTCCGTTGGCGGAAACCGCGAAGTGCCAGGAAATGTCAGCGCGGGCGTCCGAGGATGTGTCGACTGGGATCGGTTCGCACAGCCGCTGTGGGGCGGAGGCCGCGAGGCCTTATAAGGCCAGGTGGGCCCGACGAGGCTTGGCGGCGGCCAGGGGCAGGAACACGCCGGGCAGAACGTTCGCCTGCCAGGGTGAAAAGCGACGGCGTGTTACGGAAGACAAGGTTGTTTCGAGATGCGGTTAGAACTTGGTGGTCCTTTCATCCCCACACGTACAGTACGTATCTTTAATGTGGAAACCAGATTCTGGGCCGCGTACGACAGTACAGTAAGCGCGGACTATATGGTACGGTTACAAGTACTCGGGTACTCGTCCCACTCGGACTTCCATCGTGCTATGAAGCTCGCTGATGCTTCTACTGAATATGCAACGTTGGAAGTGCCCCATTCCAGGCTAGCTTGTCCCGTGCCCGTAGCGCGAATATGGGCCTACTTTAGCTCGGCTTTACAGCGTTAGGCAGCGGCAGCGATCCCCCGTCGGACAAGTTTATTTACAGTAGTGCGCACATCTATCCGTGACCGACCACTGATGATGGCTATTCCTCTTGACGGCGCATACTGACTCGCTGATGACTCCGAGTCCGACCGGGCGGCCTGCGCGAGACCGCCAATCAGTCGATTTCCCTCCACCGTGAGTGATTGGGCCGGCCTGCTGTGCGACCTATGCTGCCTGGTCAAGTGGGCGTCGGAAACTGTAGAGACCATTCATACTGCCTTCTTGCGAAATCGTGCTCAGCGACATGGAGCCCTGTGTGGGGCGACTGATAACCTCAACGTGGGGTTGCTGATCGGCTTCCCCCAGAGAACAGGGATTGGGCCAAGTCGATCACGGGAACTACCAAGAGAGAGCGTAAGACGGACAGAATGCAAGGGCAAAGTACCTCTTCTTTGAAGCTTCCTTGTTATTTCTTCTTTCTTCTGTAAGAGACGGTTGAAAAGGGGTGAGGCGGTTCACCTGGATTCAATAGATGCAAGTAGGCAGTAATTCTGTACTTGACATGAACGTAACCGGCATTGTACATGGGTGTCAGATGGCCTCCTTCCTGCATGCTTGTACTTGTATGCTTGTATTCTAGCAGCTTGGCGCGTGTTGTCCACCCCGCACCTTCCCGCTGCAGGGCAACCCCGTCCATAGCTTCCTTCGCCTTGTCCGGCTCTGGCCGCCTCGTCCACTTCCGATCGTCCTCAAAGCGCGCACACTTCCGAACATAGTCCTCTAACCATAACGTGCATCTCATTCTCACCCGAAAGCAATACGGCCTCACAACAGGTATAAATACCGGACCCTGCACCTTGTATGCTGCTTCTGAAAGGACTATCAGTACGGGCCAGGCATCCGCACCCCAAGATAGCACACACGGTGCATCCCGTCGCGGCTACCTTGTCTCATCTCACCTTGCCTTTTCGGCACACTCGTCCGGTCGAGACTTAACAGTACCTTTGCAGACAGCCTCTTCCACCACTCAAGGCTAGGTACCTGCAGCACATGCTCTATACCCGCTGAGACAGCCAGGATCTAAGCCTCTCTTTTGCGCCGTGGCACCTCTGACCTTGATGCCGAGGTCTGGAGGTGACCCTACAAGGAGCACTTTCCTCCCAACATCCCAGTTGTCATGTTTGGGGAGATGCAGCAACGGCGACCAGGTTGCACGATGGCGTTGACAACGGCTTCCAGCTCCTCCGCCTCGCCGTCGTCTTCAACTCCCCGCACCAGAAAGTCAGCCAAGACCACTCAACGACTCAGCATCCTGGACCTCCCGTTAGAAACCCAGCATGCCATCTTCAGCCATGTGAGTACTTGCCCTCCTAACCAAGCGCCAGTATCCAGCATCTGATTGCTCTACTCGTCTCTTGCGACACTGGTGAACCTGGGCCTCCGCGCCCCTTCGTATCTTGGACTGCTGCTTGCTTCTGGTAGCCTGGAACTGCCTCGCTAACACCGCGTCGTAGTGCGGAGTCTCCGAACTCATCTCTCTCTCCGTCGTATCGAAGCGCTTCCACGAACTAGCCGCTACACAACTCTACCGGTCGTTCCACGTTGTCCTGGCGACTCCCGTTCCCCCACCGCGAGGCAGCCCTCCCACGTTTCGAAACTCGGGAAGCTCTTCTCTCACTGGCGGTCTTGATACTCTTACCACCAGCGACTACGACTATGCCGGCTTCTTGAAGCACTTTTCTATTGACACCCGTGGCGTTGGCGAAAAGTCCAGGCCTAGCCACTCCGGGCTCCAATACTCCGTCAATGGAGGCAGGTTCCTCAACACGTTACTATACTTGGCTCTTCGCGATGCGAAGTCTCTGGAGAGCTTCGAGTATGTCTACACAGCCCTCCTGGTCCTACATCTAACCTACCAATCCGTTGTCCTCTAATCCTTTGTCTATATCGCCTTCTGACCAAAACTGTTTCTTACAGGTGGAATATCCCGGTCGAGCTCAACCGCCGAGTGTTCAAGACGTTACATCAACTGCCATATCTAAACGGGCTTCATCTCCGGTGGCATGTGGGATCTTCTCACTATGAGCCTGTCCGGCCTTTGCCCCTCCCAGATACGACCTCTTTGCCCTCGTCCGACTCACCACTGCCCCTCCATCCTCACCACCATCCGCATTCGCAAGGTCCCCCTCCCCCGCCCGCAGTGTTCAGTACTGGGCCCGTTGGGCCTCAATTCTATGGCAATGGCCTCCAGTCACACTTTGCCGGGACTCACGCAAGTCCACCAACCCACATCATGCCAAACATTCCTCCCCCGGCCATTGCAAAACCCGTTTCAATGCCGAGGGCTTCGCGGCGTCGACCCATGCCGGAGGACCCTCCAACCTTGTCAGGATTCAAGTATCTCAAGCGCCTCGCTATCCTCAACATCGACACCCAGGATCTAATTCCCGAAGTCAAGTCCTGCATATCCAACTCGGAGTCCACACTCTCTCACCTCAGCCTCTCATTTTCCATTCCTCTCGCTCAGGAGGCGAGAGAAGCAGACGCAGATCAGGATCCTGACACGACAGAGCTTGACGATGACATACATGGTGCTCAGCACAGTTATTCCTCAATGTCCCCCTGGGCTCGGAAGGAGTGGAAGGCCCAGGAGATGGCACTGGCCCGGATTCTGGGAGTTGAGAAGAGTCGCCACAAAAATCAGCCGTCATCCCAAGAATTTGAGGTCGAGAATGATAGTGGTGGTACGGGCGGCAAGGATCAAAGCGGCTTGGAGAAGAAGAAGTCACCGGAGGAAAGTTACATTGCTGCCCTGAAAGAGGCATCTGAGAAGTTACTCTCTCTACGCGGGGCCGAGAGCCTTTCCGGACACAGCAGCGGTATTGTCGACGTTATCGAGGAGGCCGTTGGCAAGTACTTTGAATCCGATGCCGCCAAGAATAAAGCCACGAGAGATGGCAGCTATGCGACGGACACGGGTAGCTTGGAGCAGAGGTCCATGTCATCGCAACCCGGCGAGTCGTCAACTGGCTCTGGGTCACGGACGAAGTTGAACAAGTCCCCTGCGGCCAGTATAGACATCCACCTGAGCGACACAGAAGAGGACGAGCCTCTTGACACGGATCCGAGTAATGATTCAGATGCATCCAGGGATAAGACGTGCTTCTCGGGCGATGACGAGAATGACAGTCATGGCGATGTCCAGTCTGCCCTGCCGCTAACGGCAAAGCCAGGATCACTCGCAGATTCACCAGTCGAGCAAGCCAAACGCACGATTGAGGATGACGAGGCGGGGAGGAAGAAGCTGATGAGTGCCTATGTCAAGGAAACCAGAGGATTGGGGCTCGTGTCACTCAAGCTTCATCTGATACCCGTCAGAGCTTCTGTGCTGAACAGTGCTCTGGACCTTCATGTCCTGCAGACCCTAACTCTGCTAAACGTCGGGAATCAGGTGCCCTTGTGGACGCTCCTGTCCAAGGAGAACAAGGTGCAGCCGCTAGGACTGCGCAACATCTCCACGGACCATGTCTCCCCGGCACTCATCAAGTGTGTCTCGCAACTCGACAAGCTTTATGAACTCCTTCTGATAGAGCGAAATCGGAGACATCATCCGGCGACCTTCTTGCCGTGGACGACTGTGACAATCAACGACATACGGAAGCAGGTGCTGAAGAAGCACTTGCCGACCCTAAAGCGCCTGATGCTCCGAAACGACGCCTCGTCCGATTGGGATCTAGACGCCAAGACAATCATGCTGTTGTGTACGCGAGGTACTGGGCTCGAGGAGTTGTCGGCGGGCTTCCATATGCGTGGCGTGGTGAGTTCCTTTCCATTTGTTTTACTTTCCGTCCTTGAATGCAGGAGAGAATCAGGGATATTAACGAAACTGTAGCACATTCTCCTCCAGCACTTCGCAGGCCTCCACAACCTGTACGCCCTCCACATATCACCCTTCCGGAACGACGATACGTGCGCCTGGGCGGTGCAGGAGACGACCAAGTTCTTCATCGACAGCCTTGTGCGGTATCCCCAGCACAAGCTCGAGTGGCTCGGCGTTAACGAGCGCGCGAGGCTGGTGAAGCGGAAACCAGCCAAGAAGTCGTCAAAGGAAGAGACGAAGAAGAAACAGGTGGCGGACAAGAAGGGCAAAGGCAAGGAGGTCACGGTGGGCGGCGGCGACTCCGGGGTAGAGGAAGTGACTCTCGCGTTCTCGGCGGACCTGTGGAGCTATCCGAGTGGTGCGGAGAGCAGCGACGATGAGTTTCCTGGCGTTAGTGAGAGTGAGATCGAGAGTGAGGCGTATGATACTGGGGATGAGTTTGAGGAGATGCTGAAGCTAAGGTCTGTTCGGCTGGGGCTAGACTTTGTCGAGGGAGTGAGGATTTTTGAGAAGGAGGTTAGGGCTGGGGAGCTTTGAGTGGGGTCATTGGGAGACGGGAGACGGAAATGGGGGACGGGATGGGTGCTGGGAGACGGCTGGTGGGACGAGGAAGCGGAGGCGGGAGGATCGAGTGTGTAAGTGTGTAGTATCTTGTGGGATTGTCGACGTCTTGTATCGCATCTGTTGGACTGTACATCTTATTCTACGACCATTGCGTTCTGCGTGAGCATGGGATATGAATTGAATCATTGCGAAAAGCTCGCGGTAAGTAGTTCGTGTGGTGTGATTTGGCAAGTTGCATATCCTAGCCGTTGGTGAGTTGTGCGTCTCAACTAACCGCCTCAACTCACGACACGATGCGACATCACTACAAACGCTTCCGCCTAAACTTAAGAACGCCCGTATAAATTCAAACTGTCTTTTTCCCGAAGCCAGCTGGCTATAGAAACCCCATCCTACCCTACCACGCCGTAAGATCCCCCACCTCCGCCTCCCCGAATGTGCTCGACTTCTTCATCTCCCCCACCGTAGCCTCGACGACCTCCCCGCCCCTCGCCATGATATCCGGGAGGGTCTCGCGGAAGAAGTCGAGCAGGTAGTGATTCACCTGCTCAAACTGCAGCAGGAAAGCATCATGGCCCTCGGGACTAACGATGCGCTCGAGGCGCGCGTCGCGGATGTGCTCGGCTAGCTCCTCCTGTTCCGCAAACGTAAAGAGGCCGTCGCTCTCGATGCCGAGGACGAGGGTTGGCTGCTGGATCATAGCGAGCCCCTCAGGGATGGAGTCGGCGCGGCCGCGCGAGACGTCGTGGGTGTCGAGCTTGCGCGTCATGGCGATGTAACAGTTGGAGTCGAAGCGCTTGACGAACTTCTGGCCCTGGTACCGGAGGTAGGACTGCGCGGAGAAGTACGTCGACGTGGGGACCTGGTCACCGCCCGTGAGGGAGCCCTGCTTCGGGCCGTGGAACTGCGGGTCTATGGGCGGGAGGTTCTCCTCCGCGGGCTTCTCGGCCCCATTGGAGGCGCCGTTCGTAGCGTCGCCGGAGGGCGTCTCAGCGCCCTTGTCCTGGCTCGCTCCACTACCCTTCCGCGACGCGGAATTGCGCGTAAACTTGTGGCCGTCGTTGTGGATGTGGAAGTGGGCCTCGGACGGCGTGCTCGGGCGCGGCAGCTCCCGGATAGTCTGCCTCTTAGACGGGTCAGGGATGTTGCGGCCGAAGCGCGACTCGAACGAGTTGCGGCTGCGGTAGGTGAGCAGCGCGGACATGCGGGCGGCGCCGAGGCCGGTCGTCGGCGGGTCCTCGAAGGCGTAGTACCCGTCGTCGTACTTTGGGTCGGCGTAAATGCTCTGGCGCTGGGCCTCACCCCAGCTGATGCCCCAGGCGCTGTGGCGGCTAGAGGTCGCGATGGGGACGATAGAGCGGACGTACTCCTTGCCTAGATACGCCCACTCGAGGACAAACATGCCACCGAGGGAGCCACCGACCACGGAGGCGACTTGGCGCACACCTAGATCATCGAGAATGAGCTTGTGGAGGCTGTAAAGTGCTCATGTTAGCTAAAACCGGCCTGGATATTGGGCCGCGCAACTCACTTCACGTCGTCCCTGATCGTAGTGAGGGGGAACTCTGGGCCGTATCGGCCATTCGCAGTGTCGTTGTCCTTGCTGGTAACAGGGCTCGCGGTTCCGTACGGGCTACCCAGAGAGTTCATGCAGACGACGAAGAATCTCGACGTGTCGAAGGCTCTCCCGGGACCGCCCAGCAGCGGACCCCACCAGTCGGATACGTCCGCACTGCCGGTCAGGGCATGGCAGATCACCATACAGTTGTCGCCTTCGGGCGACAGCTTGCCCCTGGTCGTGTACGCGACAGGTACATTGTAAAGCGTTACGCCCGATTCGAGGGTGAAGGACGGGACAATGGCTATCTGCTGGTCGGGAACGAGAGACGCAAACGGATTCTCAGGCTGCGAGCGCGTTCTTTCTTGGAAGTATTCAGCCACTGGTCCTTTTTGAACGAAAGACAGGTTGCCGGGGGCTATCAAGGGATCGCGACTTGGGGAATGCCAGCAGGCGATCGACTGGAACTCGGTTGACCGACATTCTCATCGCGACTTTTTTTTGGCATTTTTCCTCCCCTTGCGTCATCGCGGCTGGTGAGGCCGGAATCGGAATGAGGGGGAGGGGCACTACCCCGTGGGATTGCAGAGGAAAAGAAAATTTTGGGAGGGACTCGCGCATAAGTGATACTGACCGTATTGTAGAGTCCCCATGTTAGACGAGGATGCTTGCGATGTTGCCGGGGTGGTCGCTGTGACTGTCATTGGCGTCGACTCTACCAATGGCGTATATCGAACGGTGCTTTCTTTATTCGGTTGGGACTCCGTTGATAGGACGGAAGCAAGCGGGAAGAGGAAGATGGGCAAGCGAGTATATCCGCAGCCGGAGGGGGGGATGATGAATAATCAATCACAGGGGAATGGCCGACCAGACTAATGGAGTGCGAGGGTATGGTGGGAAGAAGCGGATTGTTAAACTGGACCTCGCCGAAGATGATGGAAGGAGAGATGCGATTCTGCCGGCTTGTGAAGTCTGCGGGTGTCGGACGTCGTCCCTCCCTTGGTCTTGGCTCCAAAGACGGTTCAGTGTCCAGAGATGCACTAATGGGGTCCCTGTGCACGGCTGCGGGGTGAGAAGCTGGACGTCTCTCGCGTTTGTAATCGCAGAGGCTGACTGTTCTTTGACCGTGCTGATAGTAGAGCGTCTCGCCTCTTTAGCGCTTTGCCACTGCTGCTCTTGTGGAAGCCAACCTGAGCCGAGGCCGTCGACGAGACGGAGAATTCAAAAGGTTTTAAAGCCCAGTTGGTCTCGTCCCCAGACGCAAGATGCTACGCGCTACTGATGCCCTGTAACGCTAGCACCGTAGCTGCAGGAAGTCGACAACCTCGCGGGATATGGCGTAATCTGCCTTGGATGGGAAGCTTCCACGCTCGAACTGATCGTCGACCCCAGATCCGCGAATTCTCCGCCACGACGGGGGTTGATGGACGTGTGACAGGGTCAAATCGTGCGGAGAAAGGATAACAACCGGATGAAGTGTGGATGGACCGAAAGGCGGAGATTCTGTATGAGCATTACTAGTGCGGGATTTGACCGGGAAAGCAGGTGCGACCGGAGAGCGCGGGAAGCTGCTTAAATACATTACTGCTCGAGAAGGAAGACACAATGAGTGATGCTCCGCATCTTCATCCAAGGAGGAAAGAGTCAGCGTCAGCTTCCTCCTGTGAGTCACTGATATTACACCTCCCACAGTAGGTAGTAGCAGGGACAGACGGACGTCAAGGCATTAAGCCTCTTTCCAATGAGAGGTAACAGCGACGACCGTGTTGGGTGACGGAGTTGACGATGCCTTCTTACATACTGTCCAATTGGGGTATACCGTCGTGGCTTGACTTCTTGTAGAATAGCTCATTAACCATAAAAAAAGGCTCCTCAACTTGCATTGATATCAAAAAGTACTGTGGCATCAATGTCAAAACGCTGGTGATAATGGTGGCCTATTATTGTTGTAGTAGGTCATGGAAACACAGTTGTTGGCAATTGCCGAGGTCAGTCTCTGGGACCCACGTACTCTGTACCTCAACGTTTTGTAGATTATATGAGAAATACCAGACAAAGTCGACCTTGAAGGAAGTTACTCATACCTAAAAAAACAAAACAGCCATTTCATTGGCCAGAGTGCAAGGCTGAGCTCCCTTGATTTGCGGCGTAAAATTCCAAGCCCAACGGCGGCACTCTGGATCAACACCACCACTGTCTCCACGCGGGACACGCTTACCCACGCTCTCTGGCTTGAATCCATCGCACCTCGTCCTAATCGGGGTCCTTTGTCCGTTTTTCTTCGGATTTTCTCCTCACATTCCTTTCAACTCCGTCGCAGACATTTTCCACGCCTTTTCGTCACTTTATCCTCTTCTTGTAATCGCGCTTGTCGCCGGATCCACCAACACACCAGTCAGTCTTTGAGCTCCCTCCTTCCCTTCCGGCAATTACCCTGCCTCGCGAGCCTACATCGTCCAAAACTAAACATGCGGCGGGATAGGAACCGACTGTCACCAACGATACCCAACACCATCTCTTCCCACAACGCGTCCGGACCCGCACACATCGTCTCCCCGAGGTCGACCATCCATCGCATCCGCCTTCAGCCCCAAATGAATCACTGAAATCCGACCCACCTTCACCATGCCTCCGAAACGAAAGAGGCCCGAACGCTCCTCTACTGATGGGGGGCGGCCGGCGCCGCATCGACCTGGTGACACGACCCTCGCCCAACACGACAGGGACGACATGAACTCGCGCCAGACCGGTAGCCGTGGTGGCCGCTCTTCTCGAAGAAACGACCGTCGCGACTCGTATCAAGGCTCACAGCCGCGGAATCAAACGCCAGCTACCTCGTCGCCGGCACCTCAGCGTCCCAGTGCACCTGCGCAGGCCCCTCCGCCGGCAGCGACAAGGCCAGTACAGCCACCAGAGCCTCCTCCTTCGCCGCCGCCGACGCCAGTTCCCTCTAACTACCGCTACGACATCATCTCGGAAGATAGGGTTTCGAAATGGGCCGAGAGCGGCCGCCAAGAAGTCATCCGGCATGGGGTCCAGTCGCGCGACGACGTTGATATCACGGAACTGTCCTGTCTTTTCCAAGAGTTCATACGCTCTGTTCTGGATGGCAGACTGCGCTCGGCGGACGCTGGCACATGTGTCAAGGATATCATCGGGTCAGAGTCTAGCGAAGTGATTAAGGACTCCTTTGCCTTCGAGCCCCATACGCTTTTCCTAGACACCATTGCTACCGTGGTCGATAGCGATTCCACCAACGAGCATCCTCACCTCCGCACATTTCTCAACGCCACAGGCATATCACACCAGTCAATGCGTGAGACGCTAGAGGTCTCCCTTCTCAACCATCTTGGCCTCATCCGCGACAACTTTGCCAAGCTCGGCATCCGACACGCCACCAACCTCCTATACCGACAAGCGAACTACAACCTTCTCCGCGAGGAGACGGAAGGGTACTCGAAGCTTATCACTGAGCTCTTCACAACTAGTAGTTCAGCGCCTCCGACGGCAGAGACGGCTCACGCAATGTTCGAAAAGATCAAGGCTTTGATCGGCACCTTTGATCTCGACGTTGGGAGGGTACTCGACGTTACTCTAGACGTCTTCGCCGCTGTGCTCATCAAACAGTTCCGCTTCTTCATCAAACTACTCAGGGTCAGCTCCTGGTGGCCCAGGGATCCTCGGCCATCTTCCACCGTCTTTGCCGGAGGTCTTCCTGCATGGGCGCTTCCGGACTCGTCACAGTGGCAGGCGAACGAGGAGGAGGAGGAGGCCGTCGAACAGCTGAAAACACAACGCGACGTTCTGTTTTGGGAGAGGGCACGGCAGGTCCATATCGCAGCCTTTTTCGAGCTCGGAGGTCGCCAGCTTACCGATAGTGAGAGGGAAGCGATAGAGCAGACGCCCGGCGATGACGCTTCTGATCTTGACGTGGAGCACCTATGGAAGAAGATTACCAAGACACTTCCGCCTCAAGGCAACAAGACTGCGGCCCAACTCCTGGGTTTCAAGCTTCGCTTTTATGCATCCGAGGCGAGAGATGAGGATGATGTGCTGCCCGCAAACATCCTCTACCTTGCCGCTCTCCTCATTAAAGTCGGCTTCATTTCTCTCTGCGACCTCTATCCCCACCTTTGGCCACTCGACGAAGACATGGGAGCCGTGAGGGACAAGAAGTTGAAGGAGCTCGAGGAAAAGGAGCGCGCGAGCCGACCTGGCGGAGGCAAGAATGCCTTGATGATGGCCGGCGCTCTGCCGGATGATACCGCCCCCACGCAGATGTCCGCCATGAAGGCCCGCGACAACGCCGCCAAGGCGGGCACCGACTCTCAGGCAACGGACGCCCCAGAGGAAAAACCAAAGCTACCCGAGCCTATGGAGCAAAAGATTGCATTGGTTCTGTGTCTCCTCACCATCGGAGCGATACCTGAGTCTCTGTTCATTCTGGGCCGCTTTCCCTGGATAACTGAGGTCTCCTCCGAGGCGCTGGATCGTGTCCACCGCATCCTACACCATTCGATCAGCAAGGTCTTCAAGGAAAGCCAACCGATCAGCACCAGTTCCGCAGAATGTCCTACAAAAGACATGGCGAACGTTGATCAAACCGGCGTTCCCAAGGGCACAGTCAAACTTACCAAACTCATTCCTCGGCGGATCCTTAGATGGCCTTTCCCCGACCAGGCGGACTACGAAAATCAAGACTACAAGTACTATTGGGACGAATGGACCGACAATGTCCCCGTGTGTCAAACAGTCGACGACGTCTTCACGCTGTGCAGCACTCTGCTCAATATCTCTGGAGTCAACATCGGCAAGGACGACACTCTAATAACGAAGCTCTCGAGCATCGGGGCAATGAGCTTAGCCGAGGACGACTCCCAGGTCAACAAAGATCGCTGGCTTGACCTTCTCCGGAGGTTGTTGGTGCCTTCCCTGAGCTTAACCAGCGCTAATTCCGCCACCGTTAATGCCGTATGGGCCCTGCTCAAGACTTATCCAACTCAGGTCCGCTACAACGTATACGCGGAATGGTACGAAGGGCAGATCTCGCGCCTTCCCGCCGTCAAGAGCGCCTTTGCTCGCACGAGACTGGAGACTCTTGGTATCATGAAGCGGTTGTCACTCACCAACCTCAGCGACATGGCCAAGTCACTGGCAAAGACGAGCTACTCCTCTCCCGGTATCGTTTTCAAGGTCGCCCTGGACCAGATCGAGTCGTATGCGAACCTGATCGACGCATTTGTCGAATGCGCGAAGTACTTTACCGACCTCTCATACGACGTCCTCATCTGGTCGTTGATGAACTCCTTGGGCGGCAAGAACCGAAGCCGCACGCAGGAGACTTCAGTCCTCCTGACTAGCAAGTGGCTCCAGGCACTCTCTCGCTTTGCTGGCAGGGTTTTCCGCCGATACAGCGTCATGAGCCCGACTCCCATCATCCGATATGTCGACGACCAGCTCTTCAAGGGGAACTCTACGGACCTTATCATTCTCAAAGAGCTGATATCATCCATGGGCGGTGTCGTGCCTACGGTCGATTTTACTGACGACCAGATCATGGCTATGTCGGGAGGGGAGACACTGCGGAAGCAGACGTTGATCAACGTCCACGATAAGCGTTTCGACTCCGTAAGGAGTTCGCAGCGTCTAATGCAGGCCCTCATCGACTCCAAGCTCGCCGGACGCCTCCTGGTCAACATTGTACAATACCGTCAGGCTGCAATCTACAAGACTCCCGAAGACGAAGCGCACATCAAGTTCCTCTCTTCCATGGTCGACGATTCGCACCAGATTCTCGACCAATATCTTGACCTACTTCGGAGCAATCTGGATCCGGCCAGCTTTGATGACTTCGTCCCGCGCATCGACCGTTTACTCGGCGACTACGGGATTGATGTCGGCCTGGCGTTCCTCGTCAGCAGGCCTAGTCTGTCTTACCAACTGATGTCCAAGGAAGAGCTGCAAAACATGTCACAGCCACCAAAGGGCAGCCAAGATGATGGGGACGTCGCGATGGCGGACAGCCCGGTCCAGCCATCACAGCCCACGCCAACCCCGGCCGAAGGGGATGACAAGACGCAGGCCGGCAAGAAGGACAACACTCCAGCCACGCCAGTACAAGTTGGCGCTCCGATGAACGACCTATTCATCGATGTCCTCCAGCCGATCATCGACACGTTGGAGAAGATCAAGGAGCCGAGTTTCTGGAAGGCCATCACGCCCGAATTCTACGCCATGTTCTGGACGCTGCAGCTGGGCGATCTTTTCGTTCCGGAGGAATGGTACCAGAAGGAGGAGGACCGCGCGTATGCTCAGGCAAAGGATATTCTGCGAGACCGGTCTGACATGAGCCGGGCTGGGATGACCAAGAAGGAAGAGAGGCACAAGGCTCTCACCGAAGTCGTGGTGAAGCTTGGCAAAGAGAAGGCACGCCACCGGAAGACCTTTACTCGCAACAAGTTCTACATGATCAGGCGGTTCAAGTCCTGGTTCCCAGACGCCGACCAAGCGAAACCGAGAGCCGTGGCCGATGCGGTTTTGGAACAGTGTCTCCTACCCCGGCTGATGTTGTCGGCGACCGACGCCGAGTACTGCCATCGGGCGATCCGGTTCCTCCACGATTTCGCCTGCCCGAATTTCAGGCTCATGTCCCTGTACGACCGCATCTTCAATGCCAACAGGCTACGATCAATCATGTTCACCTGCACCGTTAGAGAGGCTGAGCACTTTGGGCGGTTCCTAAAGTGTGTCCTGCGCGACCTTTCCCGGTGGCACAAGGACAAGTCAGTCTACGAGAAGGACGCACTAGTTGGCTCTCAAGCGGGCCAAAAGGAGCGGTCTCTCCCTGGATTCGCCACGGAGTTCGATGACGACGGCAAGCCGACGTCGTTTGTTGAGCATGATCAGTTCCGCGATGTGCTATTCGGCTGGCACAGGAACCTGAACACTGCTCTCAAGTCATGTCTTGGCGGCATGGAATGGATGCACATTCGGAACGCTATCACTGTTTTGAAATGTGTTCTCGACTTCTTCCCGGCTATCGATTTCATGGCGCAGCAGTTTACGAAGCAGCTGAAGACCATCACGGACCGCGAGTCCGGCACGAAACTGGCGGCAGCGGGCGAAGAGACGGTTGGCCGAGTGGATTTGTCGGTTGCAGCGCAGACAGCCCTTTCGGAGCTACAGAAACGAAAGTCGAAATGGGTCATGGTCCAGGGATTCCGCCCAAATGTCGTAAGTTTAACCCCCGCCTCACTCAATTTGAGTGGTAAGTTCATGAGCTAACATCCTATCAGAGCGGAGAACCGCAACCCGAAGCTTCTCAAGAGACGCCAGGGCTACGAGCGACCGCGACCGAGTTCAAGCCCGGCGGTGCGGAAAAGTAAGTCAACAACACTCACACACTTCGCCACATTTCGGTTCGTAACATTTTTCACTCAGGACTCCGGGCAAGAGCCACCCGGCTGAGGATGAAGACGGGGAGGTACGTGACGGCGACGAGGCCAAGTCGCAGCCAGCCAAGCCAAGCCAGGCCACGGCTGCGAATGGTACAAAGGACACGCTGCCCCCGCGGCCCGGCTCCGCAAGGCCAGCTGCCGCCGCTGTTTCTCAACCTCCGAACGCCGAGAGGCCGGCACAAAGGCCGATCCCCGTGCAGCAACCCGGTCGGAACTCCCCTGCCCATGGTCCGAATGCCCATGCTGTGGCATACCGACAGGACGGGCCCAGGCCTATGTCGCGTCCGGATCGGGTTCCCCATGGCTTACCGAGCCGGCCAAACGTACAACTCCCAACCTACTTCCCATCGAACCGCTTCCCCGATCGGGACGGCAGGGAGGCAATGGCAACTCCGCCCCGAGACGCACGGGACCCTCGCCATCCGAGGGAGCAGCGCGACGCAAGAGACAGAGACCAGAGGGAGTCTCGCGATGCTACGGAAGCCCGGACGCCTGATCAAGGGCGCCTCGAGAGGCCTCGAGACCTTCCCGGCCCCGACCGCCGTGCGCCAGAGCATGGTGGCCCTCGCGAACCTCGGGATGCTCGGGGTGCTAGGGAACCCCCCCGTCAACCCGAGAAGGATCGAACGCCGAGGCCCGAGCCGCCCAAACGACCCGAGCCCCAGGAAAGGGAGACCCGCGCTGCTAGGGAGCGGCCGGGCGCACCGCCTAATGGCCGCGCGCACGACAGCCCGAGATCTAAAGACGCCGCTCCATCAGCGCCCACGCCGGCGACACCGGCCAAGGCAGACGAGCAAGGACCAATGATGAATCCGGCACGTGCGGCCCTGCTACAGGATGACCGACAAGAACGACCTAGGCAGGAGCCAGAGCGTGCCAGAGAACGACCTGCGGGCAATCGACACCCAGAGCCCGAGCATGCCGACTTCGTCAACCCAGCTCGGGCCGCCTTGATCGGCGACGGAAGACACAATCGCCCTGGACGGGATGACGGCCGAGATCGTGGACCGAGAGCGCATTCGCCTAGGAGACGCGACCGTCCGCACGAACAACCGGCGCCGCACGACGCCAATGCCCGCGATGATCGCCATGGACGTTCTCACCCGCCGATGCAGCCAAACCCATCTGCTCCTGAGCAGCGGCCATCGGCGAGGGATAGCCGGCCAGAGCCACCTCAGCCGACTGGAGGCCGAGGCGACAAGCGAGGTGCGGATCGCGAACCGGCCCGCATGGGCGATGGGCGCCATCCGCCTCTTGGCCAGAACCCTCCCTCACGGCCGGCGGAGCAGGACCATGGCGGCAGGGGTGGGTACCAAGACCAGAACTACGGACGCCTCAACCCCATCCCGTCCGTGGCGGACAATTCCCCTGGACCTCCCTTGGGCCCCAAGGGCCGTGGACGCGGGCCGGGGAGGGTGGCCTCTGGGCCCCCAACCAGCGGGCCCCCCCGGCAAGACGGGCGATTCACGGGTCCTGAGATGGCGAGGGGCCACTCGCCCGAGATGCATCCCCCGACCGGACCCGCGTCTGGGAGAGGGCGGCGAGGCCAGTTTGACTCGGGGCCCAACGCACCCGGTCCAGTCACGCCTGGCGGGCCTTCCCATCAGGATCGATCCCGTCCGGGACCTCATGGGCCGTCTCCGGCTTCGTCGTTCGGTGGCACCCCCGGAGCCTCAACCGGCGTGCATCCTGACCGCCTAGGACATATCGCACCGCAGGGTCCGGGGCCGCATCAGGGTGGGCCGCCACATGGGTATGGACGACCTCCCATGCACCACGGCCCAGAGCGGGGCCCTCCGCCAAGCGGACCCGGTCCCCGACCACCGCCCAGCAACTTCTCGGGCCCAGGTCCCAGCGACGCCGTCCCAGTGGGTCCCGCGGGCCCCGGCCCCGACCGCCTGAGGTCAGGCGGTAGACGCCAACTCGCAGGCATCAACAACACCCTCCAGCAGGCCCAAGCCAACATGACGGACCAATCCCGCACCGTCCGCCGCGCCAGCCAGCGCGCGACCCTCGCGGGGTCAGACGTCCAGATCCTAACGGGGGGGTCCCCCGTCTCGACGCCGACGAAGGAGGAGCCACCGCCGCGCAGGGAGGCGGAGGAGCGCCCCGCGAACGGCGATAGTTTCAGGGATGAGCGGGGCCGGAGGGAGCGCGAGAGGTCGAGCCGGTCGAGGAGGAGTAGTCGCGAGAGGGAGCGGGACCGCGAGAGGGAGAGGGAAGGTGGTGAGAAGGATCCGCGGCACCGGGAGAGGCGGGCGCCGTCGGGGGCGCAGCCGCCTGGCGAGAGGGAGTCTAGACGGGCCTCGACGCGGGAGGGAAGAGAGGGCAGAGAGGCGAGGGAGGGAAGAGAAGGAAAGGAGGCGCCGCGGGAGGCGCGGCACGCCGCGCCAGCTAGGACGGAAGAGTACCCCGGCGGCGGGAGGCCTCGGGAATCCTCCGGCCGAGGCGCGGAGCGGAGCAGAGACGAGGCCGGGCGCGGAAGAGACGAGAGGCGCGAGAGGGAAGAGAGAGGCCGGAAGAGGAGGAGCGAGGAGGGTCTTGGGTCCGAGAGGGAGAAGAGGGCCCGGCGATAGATTTTTTCTGCTGCTTCTTTGCCCATCTTTCATACTTTTCGGGCAGGAGGGGCCTGAGAATGACGGGGAGGTTGGCCGGACTTTGTGTACTTTTAACGGTTCCATATGCATCGCATCGGAGAGTTTTGCTATGGTGTTGCATAAAATCTACAGTCAAGACGAGGACTCTACTCTCACATCTTTTATCTCGTGTTCTTCCTGACGTGCTGATATTTGTCCTCAGCGATGTCTAACTCGGTTGGTCCTTGCAACCAGGTAAGAACAGTGGCCTGGCCCATCTCAAGGCATGCCCCGATAGTCGTGGCTACCAACCTACAATGCACACAACACAGGAAACTCAAGCCACAGGATGAGATAGGTGAACCGGATCCAACATTGGTATCATACAAAACGAAACAAAACGCCCGACATGCAACACATTATAGTAACAAGACCCCCAACACCGTTGCTTTCCCATGCTCCCCATTACCCCCTTGCCCTTTACCCTTTTCCCCCCAACCCTTTACAAAAGAAACTCTTCCTCCTCGACTAGTATGGCCGCCGGAATTCCGGCATGAAGCTGTTGGGTGTGCTGGGCTCCCAGCCCCTCTCCATCGCTGTCCTGTCGTAGGGCCCGGAGCTCTGATCATGGTAAGGCGACGGGGCCATTGGTGCCGGCACTTCCATAAATGACAAGGGGGCGCCGTGTGAGGGGGCGCTATACATTGAACTGGCGGGATACGGCGACGGTATGGGCGAGGCCATGCCCCTTGCATACGGCATGGACGTCATCGGCGAAGTCGCATTCCCATATGGCGAGGGCGTCATCGGCGAAGACGCATCCCCATACGGCGAGGGAGCGCCGTACGGCGCACTCTCCGGGTACTGCGACGCCAGCGGCGACGAGACCATCCCCCTGCCAGGATACGGCGACGTTATCAACGGCGAGAGCATGCCCCTGCACGCCACGGAACCAGTAGGGCTGGGCTGGGCATGGGCGATGAGCCCCGCGTCCTCGTCGACCCTCGACACTTGCTTCATCCCCGTTCCCATCCCCGAGATACCGAACCTGCTGCGGCGGAACTCGTCCGCGATGGGAAGGTGCTCGGTGCTGCGAGTGTTTCTGAGGCGGGGGCTGTTCGGCTTCGCGACGTTGTCGAGGTCCAGCGTGCTCATCCTACTGTTCCGGTAGCTCGGGTCGTCCTCGCGACGCTTCGCGCCGCAGAAGAGCCATCGCATGCCGCGGCCAAAGGCCTTGACAAAGTCCCACGGGTTCATGGCGTCCAGGAACGCCAGGATGCCAAGGAAACCGCCGGACGGGGGGAGGTGCACGCTCTCTTCCTGCGGGCCGGGACTGCCCTTGCGGTCGTCGGGAGAGGGGTAGTACACAATCCTTGCGCCGGGGACGTACGGCGCGTAGGGGAAGGCCCACAGATGAAGGACGGCGAAGAAGGCCATCTCGATGCACAGCACCGCCGCCGGGCTGCCGACCTTGATGTCGGGGTAGGCGATGACGGAGTTGGGCTCGAGCAGCTTGAACTTCTCGCTGGTGGCGATGGAGACGGCGGTGGTCTGCCAGAAGGACAGGAAGACGACCAGCTTGATGGCCAGGACCTTGAGGAACGGGCGGTGCTCATCGAGGGGCTTCTTCATCTGGACGTAGAACTGGATGATGCAGTACATTGCTATTGCGGCCGCAAGACAATTGATCGCCAGAACCTGGGCGTGTTAGCACTTTGTTCCACCGCTCCAGAAACGCCGGGCGCGGCCCGTGTACTCACCCAGATGTGCGAAAACACCGGACTGTTGGAGCTCTCGCAGTACCGCTCAAAGTAGTGTGTCACGACTGCCGTAACGGTCATGGCGACGCGGACGAAGCAGTAGTGGTAGATGCCGATCCAGTTGATGTTGAACCACGTCAGACCGCTCCTCGGAGTCCTCCACGGGCCGCTCTGGCCACAGCAGCACGCGGCAAACCAGTTCACGGGCCACACCCACTCCCTGACGGGGAACAAGTTGCGGAAGTACTCCTTCTGGTGGTGCAGGTCGGGGGCCACGTAGTGGCACAGGAGGGCGAAGAAGGAGGCGATGGTGAAGGCCTCGTAGCAGTCGGACATTAGCTGGAAGTAAATGGCGTGCCGGTAGAAGTAGATCTGGAGGAAGGACGACGTCGAGTACACGGGGATCATGAAGAGGATGCGGATGATGCTGGGGCGGGTTAGCAGGGCCGTTCGACGGGGAGGGTCGGCGACGTACTGTCTCTGCTCGTCGGGCTTCGTGTAGTTGATGGCGTGCATGAAGGCAAGGTACAGGCTCAGGCAGATGGCGATGATGGTACACGATCCTCCGACGATGAGGGCGAGGTCGTGGAAGGTGAGGGGCCCGAGGAGCAGCCTCTCGCTGCCGGGCTCAACTGTCGCGTGTCAGTGTCGGTAGCGCTGAGAGTCGAGGGACGGGCCATACTGATGAGCTTCTCCAGCGTGGAGTTGCATGTTGTGTCGAACATGTTGACCGACTGTACACTGGTTCCTCCACCGCCTCCACGAAACGTTACAGCTGGGTTGTGCTCCGTCACGGCTCGTGATGCCGAGACCAGGAGCAGTGAGTCGCTGGGGGAGCAGGCTAGAGTTCGTGCGGCCGGTCGACGGAGAGGATTCGTTCGTTCGAAGTAACCCGAGGGTCGAGTGTGCAGCGTTAACCCAGAACGCGCGGTGAGGGTCCCTGTGGTTATATCGTGTGTGGTGCTCGGGCAGTGCTTTCCCTCTCGTGCAACGTCTCATAAATATACCGCCGCGATTCACAAATCCAACAAACCACCAACCCTCAAAACCGAGGTTAAATCCCAAAAAGAGGTAGAAAAAAGAAGGTCAAAATCAGGGGGAAGAAAAAAAAGAATCCAAGACAAGGAGTTAATCCCAGCACACCCCGAACGTGAGGTATCCAGGTCTGGTCAGTCGGGCCACGGCCAGTCGTTCCTTCCCTGCGCGTGCCGCCGAGTCGGACCCCTGCTCCTTCCCTCCCCCTCAAATTTCAAACCGCCCCGCGATCGCGCCTGCCCTACGAGGTACCGCGCGTTGAACCCCCTGGCTGAAGTAAATTTTCCGCCTCTGTGGGGTGCTTTCTCGGGGAGTTTTGAAGCTTCGTTTTTCTATTCCGTTTCGAGGAGTGCTGAGGAGGTGAGGTTTCGGGGAATACTTGTATGGCTGCGCTTGATGGCGATCTTGGTGGGGATCGAGACGGGGAGGACGGGACATTGGGCTCCAAGTCGCGGGTTTTGGAGCAGTTTGTATAAATAGAAGTGACCAGTGCTCTCTGACAGGCTACGAGACAGATCATGGCCCGAGACGACTTGCTGTCATCCCATCTTGGACAGGCTGCATATTACCGCTTCCGTCGAAGCTCCTTCTTTTTTCCTTCTTAGCCGGCTCCTTGATTTCGGACTTGTCTCTTACCTTTGCTTTTCTCAGTGGCCAGTCTCAAACCGCGTCAGGACATGCATATAGGGATGCTTTCACGAGATGTACGTCCCTCAAGCCAGGCTGGCCCGAATGTCTGAACCCAGGCAAGCAGGCGACGCCCACTCGCGGGTAACATCGAGCCCAGCCCAGATCAAAAACGCCACACGGCTTCTCTGCAGGTAATCAACGCGTCTCGTCTCCCCTTGCAATCTCACCTCAATCTCGGCCCAAGAAGCAGGACCGCCACACGACAGGGGTTATGCAGCCAGACGATGCTACCCTGCCATGCAACCAAAGCTAACAAAGTGCCGAGAGGCCGGCGACGGCGACGAGGCTGTCGGCCTGCCAGCTTGTCGGGCTGATGACGCGCTTGCTAAATCTAGACGTCGGTGCCGTCTTCGGCAGTTGCGTTGTGCGGTTCGTCGTCGCAGGCGGACCGTGATGTCGAGACACTGGCCATATGAAGCTGCGGATGTTCGACTCAGCCTCCATGCAGGCGACAAAGTCCCAACTCTGGCTCGAGGTCTTGTTTCTTTCTCATCTTGGATTCCTTCAAGTAGACCTCATCCCCTTGTCCACATCTCGTAAGTCATCAAACGCCGCAGGACCCACGACAAGAAACAGGCCGCCTCACTTCAATATCCACCTACATGCAGACAACGCGACTGCACACCCATACATAGGCAGCGTGCGGGCCACGCAAAGCCCCCTACATATAACAAGCCCGCCATGTTCCCCACAACCCCATACAGCCACCACCACCACGTCCCCGCTGGCCGGGAACCCAACAAACCGCAGACGTCCACGCAGCGCCGTCCTTCACGGGGCCTTCTCGGCCTACATCGAGACAGACATCTGGCCCTGACGCAGAACGAGTCATTGCCGCCTCTGATCGGACAAATACTCGGCGAGGGCGGTACTCAATCTTCGATACCTCGCTCCTCTACACGCACGGCGCTAGGTGTCCCTGCCCACAACGTCTCACCGCGAGACTGATTCACACGCGGGCGGCAGTTCAAGACACACATTACCCCCTATATAACCCCATCGCCACCACGGCCCGCGCAACAGGCACACTCGGGACAGACACACAGACATACGACACACACACGACCCAGTACTCGCCGAGATTGAAAGGTTCGGTCGGGTATTCATGAAATAAAGCGGGTAATTAAACACACCCTCGACCCGAACCCGCGTTTCAGACCCCCAGCCCCTGTCCCCGCCCCACACATTTACAGGGATTTCGTCGATCCTCCCATCTTCCATCTCGGTACGGACGTCTTAGCGCGGCGAGATAATCTCATCCCTCATCTCTCAACTCTATCACCCGGCCACTCCGCTCTCTCCCTAACCTCACGAACCCCACCAACTCGGTACTCGGTACGGCCCACGGGGATATCATCATCCAACGAGGGCCTCGCTTGGAGGGAAAAAAAGAGAAGAAAAAAAAAGACTAGATCTTGAACGCTTCAGTTATCCTAGGGCGCGCGCGCACCATGCTAAAGCCTATCCCTCTATGTGCACTCAACTTCCCGTCCCCATGCTACGGACCTCACTAGTCCTCAACCCAGGCCTTCCATGGCAGTCCGTTTTCTCTTCGCCATGTCATGACCAAGCGTAACGAAATACACCAAACCCAAGATAACCGCCAGATGCAAATGGATCCTCCAGTACTTCCCATATCCCCGTTGCCGCGAAAACCGTAGGTCGGTCCTGCATTTCCGGCCAACCCGCATAAAGAGAATAAAACGCCATCCTGGTATCTTAAGAGGGAAGAAAAATATAGCCTTCGCAATGCGTACGCCCCGCGTGTCCAGGAAAAAAAAATCAATAGCTTAAAGATTCCGCTGCCAAATATGCTCAGTGTTTCCAAAACCGCACCTTACGCGGCCTCAATCTCCCTGGTCGGGATCCGGGTTCGTCGCCCGGAGCACCCGCGGCTGGAGGATCCGCCGCGAGTAGTCCTGCTCGTCGTGCAGCGTGTTCACGCTCTCGCGGCTCTTGGTTCGCACGTACAGCCCGTCCGAGTATGGGTCCATCCGCGGGTCCGCCGGCATCAGCCTGCTTTGGCGGTCTCCCGCCTGGCCGCCCGCGAACAGCGCCGCGCCTGGCGCCGCCAGCCCGGCCGCGTCTTTCAAGTCGGTGAAGGCTGTCGAGTTCGAGCTGCGTGGGTCGAAGGCCCCGTTGGCGCCCTCCTGCGCGCGCTTCCGCCTCAGGAAGAAGAAGCCCGCCAGGGCGGCGGCTATCACGCCTCCCACGACGCCCACGACGATGCCCGCGATTGCACCGCCGCTTAGCCCACCGCTACCGCTACCACTGCCACTTTCCGCGGCCACCCCCGTGGGCGTTATCGTAACGGTTTCGCCGCCTGCTGCCGTCGAGAGAGTCGGGCTCGACGTAGATGTAGACTGTGGCACTCTAGTTAGAATCCCATCCTAAACTTGCACGGAGATGATAAAGGAAAGCGAAGAAGTAGAAAGTTCGCCAAAGAGCCCTCCGTAGATCCTCGGCCCGAGGGCCTTCTCCCGGAGGGGGATACAATGGAGGCAGTGGCAGGACCATACAAAACTGCTTGAAACTTCCGACGACGACGACGACGACGATATTGTCGTCGACGTCTGGCTGGAAGTGGAAGTAACTGTACTCTGGGCGGTTTCAGTCTCGTAGCTTAAGAACCAAAAGAGAGAAAGTCGTCTCCCAGAACATCATTGCCGCCATCTCCGCCGCCTTCATTCCGAGTTCAAGGGGGTGAATTCACGCTGGTGACGCCCGTGGAGGGCTGATAGGGAATACCCGGACAATGAGGCATCGGGTGAGTAGACTTACAGATGTTGAGCTTGTTTCGTCGTCGTCGTCGTTCGAGCTCTTGGTTCCCTCCGGTGTCTTACCAAGGGCCAGATACCCATACCTGTCGTCCTTGCCTCCACACCATTCCGTGTATGCCGGACATTTTGTATCGCACTCGTCGTCGTCGACCTTGTCCGACTTGGCCGGCTCGTAGTTGGTGCACCAGCAGGACTGATAGTTGAGGACGGCGAAGGCGTATTTACCAGTGCATTCGTCTCGACAGAGTCCTTGTGTCTGGTATATGCTCATGCCTTGAGGGGGTTAGCATTCGAAAGTTCACCGACTGGCATAGGCGAACTTACTCGCATCGCCGTCAGCGGTGTTCAGCGTTGAGCAGAAGTCCGCCTTGACGTTCTCCGCTGAACATAGATTCGGCCATAGTTGTGCCAGTAGAAGAAGGGTGCCGACGAGGCCGGCCGGATTTCTTAATTGTGACATGATGATAGAGGCGACAGTCAAGTTCGGGGCCTTGTTTGCAATGAGCCTCGCTGGCCCGGTATCTGGTCGCCCTTGGATAGTTGTACGGGTCTAGGTATGGTGCGCCGGATCGTTGTATTGCGCTCGAGATACTCGGTATCATGGATTCGCCGAAGCAGCCGAAGTCGTTGTTTACCAGGCACGGGACACGTCCATGTCCTGGACTGTACAAGTAGGTGAGCCTGCCAAGGGACCTAGAGTCAGGGTCCGAGATTCTTGGTTCGTCAGGAAATTGGGTCCACAGAAGCCTCGCAGAGCTTGGTCTCGGAAAGGAAATTGGCAAGAGCGGCCCAATTGGTTGTCGCTTTCGACCTGAGTTCGTTGTTGACCTGGGCCGGATCGATGATGCCGAGGGAGGACGAGAAGAATCGAGGGGCGCCGGGTCAGAAATCGGCTCGGGGAATCATGCGGCCTGCCCGACAGCGAATATGAGATGTTGACTCAACCGCTGGGTTCCTCTTTGAGACACACCAATCCCTGGCCTGGAAAGTGTGGATCGTACGCTGTCGTACTGGCGAGGGTGCGAAGTCACAATACTGACGGGGCAGCAGGCGACTGAACTGCACGGAGAGTTGTCGGTGCGAGCTGAGGGCGTCGCGGGCCTCTTTCGTCGTGACGCCTTGGCGGGGAGGGTTGGACGGGGGGGCAGGAACCGGTGGTACGGGGAGATTTGGGAGGTTCGGGGAGGGTGAGTTGTCGAGAAAGAAACCGGTTGCTCGGTGAAGGGTTCGGGTTCCTGGTCGGAGAGGTTGGTTTCCAGGGCCGGGAGGTGCACGGTTGGTTTGGTGACGTACAGAAGGACTTGGAGGGATCGACGGATGAACAACACCGGCAGAACCCTGTCCTTTTCAGAAGGGGTGGAGCTGGAGATTGGTAAGGGCTGAGTATGGAGCAACTCCGTCCCAGGGCTGCGGAAACGCTGCAAACGGAATGCAAGCAAAGAATGAATGGAGATGGCGCCGGGGTGGGCAGTGGCGGAGAGGTGAAGAGAGGGAGGAACAAGGAAAGTAATGCCGGTCCGGAAAAGAAAGAAAGAAAAAAGTGAGCCAAAGGGGTAGGAGGCACAGCGCTCGCGCGAGGATGGTGAGATGGGTCCGGGCCGAACAAGGAAGTGAAATTGGCCCCGGCGAAAATGCATGAGGGACTGGATCCCCGATTCCGACCACACACGTCCAAGCCCAGGCCCCCCCAATGCCCACCGTGCCCACCTCGGGCGTCCGTCCGCGGGTGGTGCCTCCTGGATCCCAGACACCCAGCTGCCGGCGGTCGTGGTTTCCGCCGTCGTTGGGTGGGCGGGCGGGCGCCTGGGCCCCGTCTCTGGGGTGGGTTCCTGGGCGCAGCCGCTACCGAGCCCCCCTAGCGTGGCTGCTAAGCGGGTGGGCCGCAGCCCGTGGTGGGGTGGGAGGACCTGAAAGATGGCGCGGGTTATTGCTTGTCCTGCCCCGATCGGGAATAGCGGGCTTGTCGCCAGCGTCATCGGTTCCAGGCGAGACCCGGCGAAATACGAAGCCTTGTACCAGTGGTACGAGATGCAGTCACTTTGTGAATGTTATGATCCATCCCCTGTCTCCGCGCGAGAAAGTCCGATCGTGCCAGGGGAGAGGCGGGCCTTACTTGCATGCTCTTGATTTACTAGTACGCGCGAAGGACATTTACCGATCATCTGTACTTGTCTGATCCTGACCCTGGTCGATGGAGCATGGTTCCCAGGCCAGAGGGTACGCGAGTCCCCGCGGAATCACATGGCTGGGAGCTGGCAACAGACGAGTCTCTGGGCGGGGTCGTGTTTGGCGTCTGGGCAAACGTCGTATCCGGGACGCCCACTCACCCGCCCAGAAGCCGAGCCAAACAAGGGAGAGGAGCGCCTTGCAGCAGACCACCCCAAGTATAAAAGTACAAAGCGTATTGTCCCCCAGCACCGCAATAAAAGCGCCTGCGAGGAGGAACCATGGCAGCTGAACAGGTACCTGCTGAGCCAAGGTCGAGGTAACCCAGATGTCGCTGGCGGGGCTTCGTCTCGGCAAGTACCTCGTAAATAGCGCAAGCCACGCTAATAGAGTTCATGGACTCGTGTCGCTAACAGCCGGTGATCAGATTAGGCTCTTGGTAGTCAGGGGCACGCCTCATGCCTCCAAGGCGCAGAGTCGCGAGCCTCGGATATCACGGCTCTCTTGACCTGACTAACACGATTAATTTTCGCTTTCATGCTGCGGTCGCCTGAAAAAAAAAAAAAAGCCCGGTGTAAACCTCACGGGCAGAAATTAGCGGATATGTACGGTAGGTGTCAAGAGGGTAGAGAGACCCATAGAATTAGCAGCTGACGATCTCCTCCGGAATTATATCCGCAGACCAACGGGGCGGCTGGCGCGGACCGGGCGATCACCGGCGACGGGGCTCGGGGAGTCCCAGCGCTAAAATGCGCTCTGGCGGGTGGAGTCGAGCACGTTCCATCGCAGCGGTGGTGGTTGGAGTTTCCAGCGAAGTGAAGGATTCGATTTGGGTCCGGAGCCGAGCTTGGGCCCTCCTCGCCATGTCCGACGGCGTTCGTTTCTCGGGGCGATCTGCGGTGATGCAGGGTTACCTCGAAGCCAAGGCTGGTGGGTTTTCTCTGCAGGCATAATACAAGGAATATGCTTGTCTCGTCACCCTTGCCTGCTCCGTGCCAAGGTCATCTCAATGTTATTCTCGGAAAAGTACTAGTAGGCTTGAAACACACAGCTGCCTGCCAGGTGCGACACGCGGTCGCTGGTGTTTCCGAAGGATTCACATATTCTCGGAGCAGAGGATCCCTAATCACCGAGTACGTGAGACGGGGCACCACGCGAAGATGGATAAGCAAAGCACATACGAGGCGTCTCACGGCACGGAACGGCGCCGAGTGGTTGTTCGCCATCGCCTCCCCCACGGTCCCGCCACACCCAGCTCCAATACGGGCGCCGGAGGAGGTGAGCCGCTCCCACCTCTCCCACCCCATCCCACGAACACGAGCACCAAGCCAGCCTTGGCCCTGCACGACACCCAACCCCTTCATTTTCGTCATCGACCTCCTCTCCCTCCGCGGCACATTTAATCCTCCGCAGACCGCCCACATGCACGCAGCGGATGCGCCGTCCGTCTCGCCCGATGGCGTGCGTCCCCGCCCCGCGGACAAGTGAGCGGCCCCCGAGGGTTCGCCCGGAGGACTCGGGAGCGGGGTCTGCATGGCGGGATGCAGACGGGGGCCGACGTCCCCGTATTGGAACGTCGGCGTGCGTCGTTGATCCTGGAGTGTCGGTCTGGATGCCACTTTCGGCGGGCGGGTTTCCGTCCTGTCCATGGGACTATTTGAACAAGGAACCGGAAAAGTCCGCCTGCCATGGTGGGGTACGGGTATAACAGAGGCACCTGGTGTCCATTCGGAAAGGTCCGCCAGAACCCTTTCGGGCCCAAAGTCCCGAAACACCAAACAGGCGACGGCGGGGAAACAAGAGTTGGCCAGGTGAGTGAGTTATCACGGGGACACAGCACCTTGTCGCCGTTGGTCCGCCGTGACACGCCCTCGCCAAGCTGCGACCAGCCATTTCCGGGTGTCGCAGAAGTCCACGGGTGGCAAGAATATTAACACCGAAGGGATCCCGGGGTCCCATCTCTCTACTGAATCCCCCGTATGACCTCGGTGTCCGGCGTCACGCGCGGGGTCCCTCACGCAGGCCTCACGCGCTTCTGCAGTCATTTCCTCTTTGAGGAAACATGGGACCTCAAGAACACAAAAGACCTCGGCCCTTCACAGCAGGTGTCTGCGTCTCGTACGTCCGCTGGTGCGGGGTGGCTGGTGACGCGAGTTCGGGGCGAGGGGGCTGGGAGTCCCTGCGGCTGGTATATATGCGATGCGATGCAGGCAGGTGTTCATGTATATCTCCTGCATGCGAGCGGCGGCGGCGGCATTTCCCTGTCGGACACACCGCCGTCGTGACTGAGTCATGAAACAAGTGGCGTCTTGAAACCCGATTTGCGAGAGGGTGCCGTGTTGCCTGGTGCTTCGACGGGGGATGGCGTCCAGATGAACAAGTAAACAAGTACGTCGGGAGAGCCACATGTCTGCGCCAGAAGCATTGATAGAAGGCCAGGGGGTGCTGTCCAAGGCTCCGGCCACGGAGAACTTGTTCCGCCCGTTACATCGCCTCATATACTTTAGACCGTGGGCGCCTCTATATGTCTGCGATATATGGGCTCTCTGTCACCCCCATGTCGTGCACTCTATGTATTGCCAGGACATCGGTTCCGAGCCCGCGACCGGGGTTGCGATAGACCTCCCAGCCCCGGTCTCGAAGAACTTGGCAACCCGACTTGCCGTTGGACGAGGAGGCGGGCATCGTCGTGTCCCTGCCCGAACTCGAACATTCTTGAGAAGGGGGGGAAAAAAAAGAAGGAACGAAAAAAGGAAAGAAACCTGCTCAAGCTTACAGGGTTGTCGGGGAAATAAGAGCGATCTTCAGGGGCTCCTGAGCCCCTTCGCCACCACGTCGTCGAGATTGCCCACCACGGACTTCCGCGGGGTCGCACAAGGGGGAACACGAAGAGGGTGTCCTGCTGGAGGGTGTCCGTGATGACGCAATAGGGCGCCATTCATCTCGTCGTCGTCGTGGGCTTGTTGTCCAGCCCCCACAGGCACGTCTGAGGGCTTCGCGGCCTGTGCTGAGGCCTCGTGTGGGGATGGTGGCCCGAACGTGGGCTGTAGATCCGGTGTGAATGGCCGGCGAGCGAGTGCCTGGCCGTCTCGCTAAGATTCTGGAAGGGGATGTAAGGAAGAATTCCAGGACTCGTAGCGGGGGTACAGAGAGCATGCCCTCTTTCTTAGCGGCGCTGCGTTGCTCCCGACCTGCGTCCTCGTGCAGTCAATGGCTGTTACAAGTAGAGGAGAAAACTACAGGTAACACAGCGCCGTGCCGACGAGGAAGGTTCTGAGTCTTCGATTGAGTGCAGGCCGTAGACATGCTTGCAGGCCAAGTCCGTCGACATGTTTTATGGAAGCTGAATGGAAGCCTCGGAACACACCATGGCTTTGTGTCGATGTTCACCCCGCAGCCCACAGGCTTGGCGACGAAAACCGATGCCCGCGCTGGCACGCTGATACAGTGGACCCCACGGGAGAATACTGGCCCGAAGTAGCGGTGACGCGCTAACCCGCAACCCGCAATCCGGGCGCGGACGCTGGGCCCCACCTGACCACACCACGGTGCACCCCCGTCAACGGCGCCTGTCCCCGCGCAAGGCTGCCCCGGGTTGTCCACCCTCCCCTCCAGCCTCGTGCTCTCCCCCGCCCGAGTCCTCTTTTCTTGCGGCCAGCCGTCATTTTGCAGTGCTTGTCTCTAGAGTTTCCTGTTTCTGGTTTTCGAGCGTCCCGGCTACCAAGGAGACCCCTGCGGCGTGTTCTGCCTCGGCGGAAAGTGAACCCGAACTGAGTTCCGGCGCATCGCTCCTGTCGGAGCACCACGTACGTCTACATCAGGAAAGAGCATCTGTCCAGCGGAGAGTCAAGGACTTTCCGGCAGCCGCCGCCATGCACCTCCCGCGGCCGCGGCCGCGAGGCCGAACAACAACGGCCATATTCCTCACCATGAGCGCCCTCCTCGCCATGGCGCTCCTAGCCATGCTCCTCTCGCTGCACGGCTGCGTCGCGGGCGGCAACTGCTACAAGGGCTACGACTCGGCTTACTCCTTCGACGCGGACCTCGCCCACAACCCGTCGTGGATGGCGGCCGTCCCCGACGACGTCAACCTCACGAGCCTGTCCATCCCGGGGACGCACGACACCATGACGTACGGCATGCCCGACAACATCTGGCTGCAGTGCCAGAACCACGACCTGGCGACGCAGCTGCAAGGCGGACTGCGGTATTTCGATATCCGGGGGCGGCTCGTGAATGATACTATTGGGATTTACCACTCTATCGGGTACACGGGGTACACACTCACCGACGTCGTGCGCGACATGTTTGCGTTCCTAGACGAGAACCCCTCCGAGGCCATCATAATGCGGTTAAAGGAGGAGGGCAAGCCCGTCGGCGACGCGCGGGACCGGGGCGTGACCTTCGAAGACGTCTTCAACGACTTCCGGCACCAAGACCCCGTGACGGGCCCCGGCTTCGAGAAGCACCTCTTCCAGCCCGACGCCCCCGCCGAGCAGTCCGACTTCCTCCCTACACTCGGCGCCCTGCGCGGCAAGATCCTCCTGCTGGAGGACTTCCCCGCCGAGCACGGGCCCTACGGCCTCGCGTGGGACGGGCGCCTCATGGAGCTCGAGGACCTGTGGATCATACCCTCGGCGGGGCACCTGGAGGACAAGTGGCGCGCTATCGAGGCGGCGCTAGACCTCGCGCGCGTCGCGCCACATGATAACGGGGCGCTGCACGTCTCGCATCTGAGTGCCTCGGTGGGGGTCCTGCCCATCGAGGCGGCGGCGGGGCCGCGGACGAGGAGGATTCGGGGGATGAATGACCGGACGGGGGAGTGGATTGAGGAGGGGGAGGAAGGGAGGACGGGGGTGGTGATTGTGGACTTCCCAGGGCAGAGACTCGTGGACGCGGTCATCGCGAGGAACGAGTGGCTGGGTGTGGTAGACTAGAGTCGGTGCATTGTTCTTGTGTAGGGGTTTGCATTAGATGGGATGGGTATGCTAGGCGTTTCGAGTTCAGACGGTTCTCTTTCAGTTCGGGCTCATGACATTCGTATACAGAAAGTCTTAGAAGCGATATACAGATATTTGGAATTCGAGTGTAAATGTGAAGATACCCCTATTTCTCCAAACGCAGCTGCCAGGTGTCCAAAGCAAGAGATTATGAACAAATTGACCCTCACGTACCAGTCCATCTCACGCTTATATCCCAGCTCCATAACGTCCTTCCAAAGAACCCTCCCAAGGATAGAACTCCCCGACGAAAACAGAACGTAAACAAGACACCCAGTACAAACCTCCACCGCGTATATAAGTGGAACCCCCCGAAACCCCCTGACCCTGCATATGTCCTCCCGATCCGAGACGTAACCTTCATGTCGGGCATAACACACCGGGCCTACGACTGCCGCCGCGGCGAGCCGCCCCTGCTCTTGCTCTCGAGCGACGCCACCATCTCCTGCACCTTGGTCTTTCGCCTCGCCGGCCTGAAATGCGCCGCCTCGTCCGCCTCTTCCTCCACCTCTTGCTTCCGGGGGGGTTCCGGCGTCAGCTTCTCCAGGCGGCTTGATAGCGCCAGGGGCGCAACGACAGAATCCTCATCCATCACCGCATCCTGCGCATCCCGGTACACCGACACCGGACTCGGCGCCCTCTCAAGCTCCCGCCTAACCTCCCCCCGACTTGGCGCCCTCTCAAACTCCCGTCTAACCTCCCCTCGACTCGGCGCCCTCTCAAGCTCCCGCCTAACCTCCCCCCGGCTTGGCGCCCTCCCAAAATCCCGCTTAACCTCCCCCTGACCCAGCCCCTTCTCTAGCTCCCCTGGCACCTCCCCCTGAGTTGGTGTCCTCTCAAACTCTCCCCTCGCCTCACGCTGCACCTCCCCCCGACTTGGTGCCCTCCCAAATTCCCGCTTAACCTCCCCCTGACTCAGCCCCTTCTCTAGCTCCCCTGGCACCTCCCCCTGAGTTGGCGCCCTCTCAAACTCCTGCCTAGCCTCCCCCTGACTCGGCGCCCACTCAAGCTCTCCCGGCACCTCCCCCCGACTTGGTGCCCTCTCAAACTCCCGCCTAACCTCTCCCCGACTCGGCGCCCTCCTAAGCTCCCCCGGCACCTCCCCTCGACTCGGCGCACTCTCAAGCTCTCCCCTCGCCTCACGCTGCACCTCCCCCCGACTCGGCGCCCTCTCAAACTCCTGCCTAACCTCCCCCTGACTCGGCCCCTTCTCAAGCTCTTCCATCACCTCACGCCGCACCTCTCCCTGACTCGGCGCCCTCTCAAGCTCCCCCGGTACCTCCCCTCGACTCGGCGCTCTCTCAAACTCCCGCCTAACCTCACGCCGCACCTCTCCCCGACTCGGCGCCCTCTCAACAAACGGGTCTTCAAAAGGCGACACGGGCTTAACCTCCGGCAGCGCAAGCCCCCACGACCTCTCCTCCAGGGACCGTACCGGCGACGCGCGCCCCTTGACACTCGCCTCGTCACCCTCCGCCTCCCCGTTCACAACCCGCAGCGGCTCCCTTGGTACCGTAAACATGACCTGCACAAGCCGCTGCTCCACCGCGCGCTCGATATCCCAGTCCGTCTCCCCGCTTCCCCTCCGCCGCTCCTCCACCATCCCCCTGTTGACGTTATTCTCGCCGTCGAGCTCGCCTTCCCATGCTCGCTTCCCTTGTTTCCGGCGGAGGAGGGAGCCCCCGCCGATACTGCTCAGCCTGTGCGGCCGCGCCTCAAAGTCCGCGGGCCCGTGATCGAATGAGTCCCGTGTGGGCGAGTCGTCGGACGGCTCGTAGCCTGTTGGCTGGGCGGCGAAGACGCGGCGGAGGCTGCCGAGCCAGCCGCGGCGGGGCTTGCTCTTGCTGGGGCTGCCCGGCATGGGGATGTACTCGTCCTCGTCGTCGTGCTGCTGCTGCTGCTGCTGCTGCTGCGGGGGGTCATACGGCTCTGTCTCCGCGCGGTGTAGGAGCGTCGGGCCCTCGGCTTGTAGGGCCGGGAAACTTGACTTGGCCGTGTTGTAAGACGGACTGCCCGAGCTGGAGCTGTCTAGGCGCCCGTCGCCCGCGCTGCCGTGTATGAGGCCCAGCCCCGCGCGGAAGTGCGAGCGGCCAGAGGTCGACCGCGTGATAGTACTTATGGCGCTGCGCGCCGACTCTGAGATGTTACTCCCCGTCCGGGTTTCATCCTCCCACCCCGAGCTGACGGACTTCGGCGCCGTCTTGGTGGGCGAGGTTCTCCCGTTTTGGGGTTGCAGGCGGTCCCGACGCGCCAGGAGGCCCTCCGCTGCGTCGACGTCTAGCATCCAGTCTTGGACTTCGGGGTCCACCCTCTGGCCCTCGGGGCTGGGGGTTCCGGAGGAGCGGCAGGGGGGTGAGAGGACGGGGGCGCCGGCGAGGGGACTCGCGAAGGGGTCTGAGCGGGGCCGGGTCGGCGAGGGGGGGTCACTTGGCGCCTCGGCGCCGTACACCCTCTCCTCGCGGCCTTGCTCTGACTCTTCGTCTGCTTCGTAAATGGGGTGTATACCCGGTGGCACCGCCGATCCGGCGGGCTGATACCCTCCCCTCGCGGGCCGGGGCGCCGCCTTCCTCGGTATCTGCATCCCCTGACCAACCCCCAACCCCAGCCCCATGTCCAGCGGTCTCCCCCGCAGCGTCTCGCACCCAAATGACTTCACCGCGTTATCGTAAGGATCCTCCCCCCCCGCATACCAAGGCCACGGCTGGAAGGCATCGAGGCCCTGGTCCCGCTCCGCCATGTCATGCCCGCTCTGCAGGAACTGCGCGCGGTCCTGCGCCAGCGCGGCAATGGCGTCGTCGCGCATCGAGCGCCGCCGGATCTTGAAGCGGCGGCGATAGAGGAGGAGGGCGATGACTGCCGCGAGGAGGGGCAGGCCGATGCCCAGGCCGATGCCCAGGCCTAGGCGCTTTGCTTTCCCTCCGTCCTCGGAGTCGTCTTCTTCGTCTTGGTCTTGCGTTTCGCGTCCGCCGCCGCCGGAAGAGGTGTCTCCGGAAGAGGTGTCTCCGGAGGAGTGGGAGGGGGGTTTGTAGCTGGAGGACCACTTCATGCTTTCTAGATCCAAGAACTGCGGGCCGTCTGAGAAGGCCCGCTTCGCCTCTGACTTTGGCTCCTCGATCTCGTATCCGCCGTACACCATCATCACGTTCCCCGGCAATAACGCCGCGCCGTGCCCGTAGATACCACTTCCGTCGGGCTGCTCCATCGGCACGACCCACTCCCACTCGTCGTACGAGTTCCCCATCCGGAGGACGGCGAGCTGCGGCTCCGCGGCGCGCGAGACGTTGCCAACCCACCCGCCCAGCAGCACAAGCGAGTCCCCGTCCCCGTTCAGCACCGCCGTGTGCCCGGATCGGCTATCAACCGTCGTCTCAGCCCTCCGCGAAACGGCGCCCCGGAGCTCACTCCCGCCGGTCCCAGGATCCCGGATATCAACAAAAGACCACGTCTCCTCCGGAAGATTCCACACTGCCGCGGTACTCATGTTGATAAACGCCTCCTGCGTATGCCCCCCCAGCATCACATAACTCGCCCGCTGCGTGACCTTATCCCCGCGCTCGCTAAGCGCAGGCTGCAACCCCGTAAGGCTAAACCCCGCCTCGCGGACGGGCCCGCGGCTCGCGACGGCCGAGACGGCGTATCCTGATTTTGACTTGGGCGAGGCCTTGCGCATGGTGTTGCTGTAGCGGCCGGAGGACTGCCAGGTGGAGGGGGAGCTGGCGTTGGCGCACATGCCGCCGAAGGTGTAGAGGACTGGCGGGGAGGCGGAGGGGGAGAGCTGGGAGGAGAAGCTGAGGGACGCGCCAAGGAAATTGGGGCCCGGGTGCTTTGGAGGGTCGTCAGAGAACTCCGTCGTGTGCTTCTCCCAACCGGACTCGGGGTCGTCGTCGGAGGGGGTGTAAGTCCATATCCCGTGGTCAGACTCGGAGTCGCAGTCGCCGACGTAGACCACGACCTTCCCGCTATCCGCCAAAGTGGGCGAGAAGGCCGTCGTGTCCGTCGCCTCCTCCAGGAACGGGAGCCGCGACGTCAGCGTCTTGAATCCCTCATCGCCGTCCACCGAGCCGCCCACGTCTAGGCTCGAAAACTCGACGCTGCCGCCCTTCTCCCGGAACACGTATGCCCGTCCTTCATCGGCGCTCCCGTTTGTCGTGGTCGGCGCGAGTATCGTGGTCGGTATATACGGGAACCGCTCGGGTGCAGCCGCGAGTGTCGTCGGGAGTAAAGCTGTGAAGAGTGATGCTAACACGCGTCGGATGGATGCGTTTGTGCCCGGACGGGACCGCCGGCGGTGCGACATGGCGGTTCGTTGTTCGAGCCGGGCGCTTCTTGGGCCGGGGCCCGCGGGCTTGGTTGTCGGGGTAAGTGAGGAGTCCGGGGATGTGGGTTAAGCTTTTGGACATGGTCCGGGCTCCTCGCCCCGTATTGGTAGGTTGTCCCGAGTTGGGGGACCGTGGGGTTGCGGCCTCGTGTTTGCTTTTGGTGAATTAAGCTCCCGTGTAGGACAGACCTAGCAGCGGCAGGTCATGGCCCCGGCCAGACTGACGATTTCCTTTCGCGGGCTCTGGTGTGCGGGGGAGCTGAGCTGGCTCCGCAGGAGAGCAGGGGATCGGGGATAGAGAGGAGTGAATACGAGAAGAAGGATGCTAGCGTACTTGTAAAAGGCACGAGCCAAGAGGGGCAGTTCACTGGAAAATAAAATGCACAGCAAAATACGTGCGCACAAATGGAGAGTGGCAAGATCTGCGACGGAGGGGGGATAAGCTCAAGATGTTTCCTTCTTTTCTCCAAGGACGCAGCGGTGAAGAAAAAAAGGAAGGGAACAACAACCAACGCCGGGGGACGGGGGGAAACCCAGGGAAACGGGCCACACCCACCGCCACCGGACACCCAGAGGCCGAATGGTGTCTCTGATCGCGCCGCCGGGACACCACGCTGTAATCTCCCTTGCTCCGTCTTGGAGGTGGGGTGCATCGCATCTTGGATGTGTTTGGTTTTAGCGGCGTTGGCAAGGCAACGGGTCCCGGACGCGCGGTTACGGCCCCACTTGGCCCACTGTCGCCGGTATGCACCGAGGACCCCGCGTGGGCCGGATTTCTCGAGGGCTCGCCGGCTTCGGTTCTCATTCTTCACCCACATGACGTGTATTAAGGACATCCAGACGATGATTTCCCTTATTGGCCTCAATGCTCGTCGACGGAATGACCATGGAAATATAAGCATTCGATATTAACACTAACTGCCAACAGCCGACGCCCAAGTCCAAGTTACGCCAAAAGAGCAGAACCTAGGAGAACACATGAAAAGACGCCCCTCACGCCAGTCCCAACTCCATCCTGGCCCTACTACGCCCCTCAAATTCCAACTCATTCAGATATTCCAGAATCCGTCCCTACTCTCTACCTTGCCCTCGAGCCGCCCATAAACAGCTACTTCTCCATCGGCCCCTCCCGCTCCCGCTCCTCCCTCTCGTAGTGGTCCAGCAGCAGATTCGCCTTCCGCACCTCGTCCTTCAGAAGCTCAACCTGCCGCGTAAGCTGTCCAACCCTCTTCACCGCCGTCGCCAGCTCCGCCTCCCGCACCCCCGCCTCATCCAGCTTCTCCCTATTCCTCGCCTCCCAATCCGACACGCGCGGAGGCCAAAGCGGCGCCGGCACCGCCACGACAGTCGGCTGCCTCTCGACCTCCGCCGTCGCCTTACACCTCGGATGGAATTCCCAAGCGGGCACAACAAACACGGTCCCGCGACCCGACCCCTTAAGGCGGTAATACCTCGTCACGATATCCAGCGCCACAACACCACGGCTCCACTCCTCGCCGCCGCGCTCCTCCATCCACGTCCGCTGCCCGCTCACGCCCGCCGCCCGCCAGATGCGCTCGCGCTCCTCGTACTGGCCCTCCTGCACGTCGAACAGCCGGTGTAGGTGCTCGAAGACATCGTCGCCCGCGTTGGCGAGGACCCACTTGTCTTGAGGGAAGACGGCGGGGCGGGCGCCACCGCGGGCGTGGGTTCCCACGGGGCCGAGGCGGCCGGCCGTCTGTGCGGGGATGACGGCCTCGCCGGCTATGACGTCTAGGGACTGCCCGTAGCTTGTTTCGAGTTCGTGCATGCGGGCTACGAGGTGCTGTGTGAAGAGGAGCCACTGGCCGACGAGCGAGTTGCGCGCCGCGCGGAGGTCGACTGTGTCGGCTGTGGTGTCGGTGGGGAGGAGGGACATTATGCCGCCTGTTGCACTGTACTCGTGGTCTAGCACCTCGAGGCACTCGCTCGCGTGCATGAGGAGGTTGTGGTGCGTCGAGTATGGATTCCGCACGGCCTCTTCGCCGGCGCTCTCGGGAACCGCCTCCTTGAGAGGGCAGTGGAACTGCGGACCGCCCTCCTCGGTCTCGGCCTCAACCTGGTTCAGCAGCGACGTGAGCGGCAGGTGGTGCGCCGGGTCAGCATTGACATATCGCGTCTCGAGGTCGTTGAGCCAGTCAAAGGCCTCATTCTCCTTGAAAGCGCGCGCATCATCGTCGCCGTACGCGGCGTTGACCTCGCCCGCTGTGGTGCTGACGCAGAGGTACCGGATGAGCACGGTGAGGGCCTGCGCGTGCTGCTTGAGGGCGAGCAGCGTGGGGGCGCGCCCTCCCGAATGCGACAAGTAGCCGCAGTTGAGGGCGTCGAGGCAGCGGAGGGCGGCGCCTGGGAGGAGGTTCTGCGAGTGCCGCGATGCGTAGGCCGTAGCGTAGGGGGTCGCAGGGAGGTAGCCGCGCATGTTGGCGTGCGAGTCGGGGTGGTTCTTCGTGGGGGTTGTTCCGAGTGGGGCCGTCATCTTGGCGTGTGGTTATCTGCTGGGGCCGCTGGGCATATCTTGCGCGTAAGTGAATCCCGAGATGGCACGGAGTTGGCCGTGATGTCGTGACGGCGAAGGTGGTATCACGAGGGGAAACGATGAAAGGGGAATTTGTCCAAGGGCAACAATCGGGGCGTGGAAACGGCCATTGTATTTCAATCGTCTGCGCGAGTGTTAAGAACCTCAAAAAGACAATCGGTATTAGAGGAATGCGCAGCAGCGGGCAGCATTCCTGTGGCGTGGCTTATAAGTGCTGCCGGAATCGTCCCCCTTTCACCGAAAACAGCGAGCAAGAGTGGCTTGGGCACTTGCCCCATTCCATACTCTTGTCAGAGAACTCTCTCTATTCTTCCACAAGCCAGTGGTCCATGTAGGAACGAATGCGTGGTGCGTCCAGCGACGACGCTGAAGATGCCCTCGAGAGCGGATTGCCCGCGCAGTCCTTCTCCCAGGCCTCCCCGGTTCCGGCCGAGAACCCGGCACCCCTTCTGTGTCAGCGGAATAGCAGTGCCCGAAGTGTCCTGGATGGCGAGGTCTCTCCCGCAGTGAGCAAGGGCGATGCTTTCCGTCCGAGTCGTTCATTGCTGCAATGGCGCCGACTCCACCGGAGGAATGACTGCGGACTTGGAGTGCGACACGTGCGTTGATCGCATTGCGAGATCCTGCATTATGTAATATTTCTCGACCTGGAGAAATTACCTGGACCGTACACAGTACGCACTGTAGACGGAGCCTCCACCGCAACCGGCAACGTGAAGCCGGCCGAGGCACGGATGCCGTGCTGGCCCGTGCCCAAGCTAATGTAAAATGCCGGCGCCGCGCCTACCCACAGGGGTCAATCAAGCTGAGGGCGCCTGCAAGCGTGACCCTCACGACGCCAATAGTCTCCTGCGCCCGTCAGGTCCTCCCGCCTCGCCCCGTCGCGACGTGGCAACGGGACACCGAGGTCTCGAAAGCGAGATATGTGTCTTGTGCTCCCTGTGCACCCGTCCCGATTCAGCCATTTGCTCTGATTGCAGGACCGAGCACAGACGCGGGCGGGCGATCTGTCACCGGGTTGCGTCTTACGAACGTCTTGCGTGCCACTGCCATCACCGCGGCTCTTGGCGAACCTAAATTCCGAACGCAGGCGCCAGCAAGCGGGGGAGATCTGTGATTCATCGTCAGCGGCCGAACTTCTTTCTGGAATGAGATCCTCGGCACTGTTCCTCAGTGGTTGTCAGTACTGATTACGACGCGCCGAGAAAGTGCAATGTTGACATTCCCCACATTTAAAGAAAAAAAGAGGAATAAAAGTTTCATGCCAGCTGAAAATGATGCATGTGCAGCAGGGATGACCCCGGCTTGCGGCCAGGGTAGCATCGGGGCCCAATAAGGTCCCTTGGAGGGGGCCCACCGGGAGCTTGGCGCAGATACTCGGTACTTGCACTATTCCGTCTTTGTATTTGGGAGGGCGAGATCTGCGATCGGGGGTCTTCGCCGAAAACCAAGTCTCATCAGCAGAGTGTCGTCATAAGGATCGGGGGCGTTAACAGGTACGGAGTAGCATTCGCATTCCCTGGAAATGCCCCAGGGAGACAGCCGGAGATCCTCACATCGACCCGCGACAATCTACAAGTAATTATCAAGTAATTTTACGAGTACTGCTTGTGCTCGTTTCCAATGAAATTTGAATCAAGAGGCTAATCGGCAATCGCGGCGCTAATTCCCAGGAGAGATTGGGATCCTTGGCTCCGCAGGACTAACAAGCCACTTCCACCTGAGCTCGCTTGCCACCACCCCAGGCCGGGACCCGGCCTTGGCCCGGCTAGCTGGCCCCAAGTCCGGGCTTGTGCCAGCCGCTCTGAAGATCTCGTCAGCCCAGCTAGGCCTGGAACCAATGCCCGGTTCTGCGTTTGCTGTCCAAGTCTCGCGGATGCCCAATCATCTGGTCCTGGATGGGGAACGTCATCCCGTGGTATTTGACTTTTAGGGCGGCCCGGATGTCGTCCGAACGCGACGTCAGGGTCCAAGGATCACGGAGATTCCGTGCCATATTTGTGAGGGTGTGGGTGTGTTCACATGCAGATGCGTGGACAAGTATCGTAGGTCGTCATAACTAGCGTTGACGTCGGAATCCTGCCTGTGCAATTGAAACGTACGATACTTATGCTTTGTATAATTGTACTATGTACCGCCCGAGTAGCGTCCACCGCCCGCCATTCGTCCTTCCGTGGCACACGTCTCTTCTAGCAGGGATCGCCGTTCCACAGGCCTGTCTCGCCCTCCGATACTCGCCCTCTGCCACGCGTGTTCAGCTCTCGACCCCATCCGTGACCTCACACGCCCCGCCTTCCCTGATGCTTTCCTCTCACTTCGAACCGCCCAACTCACCTCTCCAGTTCTGGACCTGGACCTCTTAGCCCACCGTCTAATGAAACGCCCCCCCCCCCCTCCCCCCCCCCCCCCCCTCTCCCCCCCCCCCCTCC
>JAGFNX010000481.1:0-13393 GCA_017657125.1 Scopulariopsis brevicaulis
TCCGAAAGCCGGTCCATCCTTCGCCAAACCTCTGGAAAAGTCTACTGCTTGCCCCACAATTCCTCCCGCCGGCCGGCTCCGGCCCTCCCAAATCCCGCCCTAACGGCGAACAGACTTCCAGAAAAGAGGGTCCCCGCTCTTTTCCGACGCCCTCTTTCAAACGGGGCAGGCGAGGCGCTCGCTGCGTGCCGTGATTCGCCTCTGCGTTCGGGATTTTGAGACCCCTGGGGTCTCATTCGTTGGTTTTGGGGGGTGGCTTTCGTAGCGGGTTGTGAAGGTTGATACCCTGCGTATTGTGGTGGGGTTGTTCTCGTGATCCCCGGTCGAGACGAACGGGTGTGTCTACTTGTATTACTCGACAATTACTCGATCGCAACCAGTCCGTCCTATCATATCGTGGATCGCACACCCCGCCCTCGTCCTTTCCCTTTTGCCTCGCACAAGACCTCAGATACCATGACATGACAACCTTTCGTGTCTTCCAGGACGAACCCAACGCCGCCATGTGTCTCCCGACCCAAGCACCCTATCCCCGTCCCGGAAGGAGATGCCGGAAACAACCCGCATGACCGACCCCACCGGCCCGGAACGGGGGCGCAAAAAAGATGGGGTAGCCACGGACCCATAGCGGGGGCACCGAGAAATCGTGGAGGCGCATACTATTCCGATCGAGTAATCCCATCGAGTAAGCCACCCCCAGGAAAATCTTCTCGCAGCGGGTGCCACCCACTTCCGTTATTTCTTTGGCTTCTTCCCCCCCGTTCCTCTTCATGCCCGTCTTATGCCGAGCGTTACCCAACCTTCGTTATCTTTGGCTTGTTTCTTGATTTAGCAGCCCCCGCTCTCTTCTGGGTTGACGTATCTTTCACTCTCTTATCTCTCGCTCTTATCTTGATATCCTTTGAGGGTGTCTTTGGTTCTAGTTCATAGAACATCGCACACTCGCTTTCTGGGAGGGGTCTTACCTGCTTCTGGCAAACCCTTCGTAGTTTATACCGCACAGCAGACCCGGTCCCCAACGCCTCCCACCTACTCTCACCCCAAACACTCAAGCCGCGCCCCCCGCACCCTCACAATGACCACCCAAACCACCGCGCCAGAGGTCGTCCTCGCCTCGACCCGCGCAGTCCTCACCCTCCCAGACAACACCCTCCTCCTCACCCCCGCGACCCTGACCGTTTCCTCGCAAACCGGCAAGATAACCTCCATAACTCGCTCTGTCCTCCCGCCGTCTTCCTTCCCGCCCGGCACCCCCTACACCGACTACTCCCCGCGCCTCCTCCTCCCGGGCCTCGTCGACGCCCACGTGCACCTCAACGAACCGGGCCGCACCGAGTGGGAGGGCTTCGACACGGGGACGCGCGCGGCCGCCGTCGGCGGTGTGACGACCGTTGTCGACATGCCGCTCAACGCCATCCCGCCCACGACGACGATGGCCGGGTTCGAGGCCAAGCTCGCGGCGGCGAAGGGCCAGTGCTGGGTTGACGTTGCGTTCTATGGTGGGGTGGTGCCGGGGAACCAGGACGAGTTGTTGCCGTTGGTGGAGGCGGGCGTCAGGGGCTTCAAGTGTTTCTTGATTAACTCTGGGGTAAGTGTGCACAAAGCTCTAGGTTACTTGCCTTTTCAAAGGGGCCCAGCCGAACGAGGACAAGATACTAACCGAGCCACAGGTGGAAGAATTCCCCGCCGTTGAAGGAAAGGACATCGAAATCGCCATGGGCGTCCTCAAAGACGCCCCGACGACCCTCATGTTCCACGCCGAAAAGGACTGCCACGTCCCCATCGCGGACCTCCCCACCCAGTCTACAACCTACAGCTCCTTCCTCGACTCCCGGCCCCCGACCTTTGAAACCTCCGCCATAACCGAGATCCTCACCCGCGCGCACCTCGCCCCGAACCTGCACCTCCACATCGTGCACCTCTCCGCGACGGAGTGCATCCCTATGCTCCGCGCCGCGCGCGAGGCCGGCGCAAACGTCACGGCCGAGACGTGCTTCCACTACCTCGAGCTCCGGGCCGAGGACATACCCGACGGCGACACGCGCCACAAGTGCTGCCCGCCGATCCGCGGCGGCAAGAACCAGGAGGCGCTGTGGGCGGAGCTCGCGAGGCCCGACTCGTGCATCAAGACCGTCGTGTCGGACCACTCGCCGTGCACGCCTGAGCTCAAGGTGCTGCCCGCGCGGCTCGGGGATGCGAGGCTTGAGAAGCCGGAGGACTTCGTGGATAGCGGGTTCAACTCTCCCCGCGTGGAGCCGGTCGCGAGCCTCAACATGAAGCCTGCTATCCCGCGGCACGTCGAGGACGCCGAGCCCCTGGCGAGCCCCGACTCCGGCGTCGACATGGCGTCCCCGGGCCTGCGCGCCTCCCCTGCGCCGCGCCTGACCTCCGACTCCCGCATCGAGCTCCCAACCTCCAAGTTCGAGAAGCCCCCGGCGTCTCTCGTGACGCCCGACTCAGGCATCGGCGCGACCCCCGTCGAAACCCCCAGCCTCGAAGCGGCGGCCGCCCCTCTGTCTGCGCCCGGCGACTTCTTCGCCGCCTGGGGCGGCATAGCCTCCGTGGGCCTCGGCCTCCCGATCCTTCACACGGCCTCTGCCTCGCGGGGCCTCAGCGTCCTCGACATCGTGCGGCTGTGCTGCCAGGCGACGGCGGAGCAGGTGGGGCTCTCGCACCGGAAGGGTGGGCTCAAGATCGGGATGGACGCCGACATCTGCGTGTTTGATGATGCAGAGGAGTGGGTGCTGACTCCCGGGGAGATGCGCTGGAAGAACAAGTGCTCGCCCTGGGAGGGACGCACGTTCCGCGGCCGCGTCAAGGAGACGTGGGTTGGCGGCCGGAGGGTGTGGAATGGGCAGGAGATGGCGGGCGCGCCGCTTGGCGAGCTTCTTCTCGAGAAGAGGGTTGCCTGAGGTAGTGTTGTTCGACTCTTAGGTAAATGAGCTCACCAAGAGAGGCTTTAGAGCCCAACCGGATGCCTCTGGGGCTTCGGTGAAGGGAATCTGACATAGTAATAGTGCTCGGGGGACATTGGGTTATAGATACCTATTTTAGCGTAGCATTGCGTTTATAATGTTTGTTTAAACCTTTATCACTGTTCGTCTTCAGGCTTATAACATGTAACCCGGCGAAAGTCGTGCGCTCGGTAGGTTGTCTCGGGCGCTTGTCTCCCTCCATCTAATGGAAGGTTCGGCCTCTTCCCCCAACTTTCGGGACCTTTCTCGGCGACAAAACCTGAATGGCGATGAGAGCTGGATGCCGAAGGAACGTTGCAACTCCCATCCTCAAGGAATTGGAAACGGGCCGATACGAAATCCCCAGCATGTGAGACGGACGGGAATGACGGGGATGAGGGGTTAACGCGAAATGTCATCATCCGCGGGGAAGCACATCATCTGGGAAGGCGCGTCCACCGCATCCCGATCACGGGAACTGCTCTGTTGCTGGTGGCAAGTGACGGCGGCTGCGTTCGCAGAGTTGTACGTCACGGCGCACTAGATAGCCTTTGATCGTCGATGGAACTGCGCGTGTATGAATTGCAGGGAATGAAAATTGCGGAAATGCCCGGGGTTGGCTGGATTCCGATTTCGAGCTTTGGGGGGCGGCCCTGAGAATCATCGCGGAGCAATACGTTGCATGGCGCCAAAGGCTCACATGCAGGAGTGGCAGGACTTGCCCATACCCTCGTCACTCGGATGATGTTTCCGAAGTGCCGCGAGGTCGGTTCACTTCGAGTGCCCAGTTCTCTGGGTCACAGCTAGAGCGGCTAGATAAGTGAAGCTAAAGGGAGGTGGAATATGCATCGTGTTGACCCGCTTAGAAGAACCCTAGGTGCAGCGACGTCCCCCAGAATCGGTTTCGTCGGAGCCAATCCCCGCCGGTTGAATCGTTCCAACCGATCTCATCTCGGCAGGCTCCCGAGCCTTCTGGAAACCGTCGATTGGTGTGATATCCCCGGGTCGGCTGGAGAGGTCACAGTATCCACGGGCGCAAGCGAGCGGTCCACCCACCTTCGCTTCGGTAGGTCCCGTACTATATCCCGTCTCATTCGTCAGAAAAGTTGGGGATCACCGGATCACTGCCTTCGCGTGCGAAGCGAGCAATATCTGTTACTGGTTATAGCTAGGCGGTTTGGACGAGGCAGCGTCGTGAATGCTAAAAGCAAACGAGTGGCCAGGGACAAGGGATCCCAGAAAGATATCAAACCCTTCCGAGGAAATATTGTGAAGACAGAGCAGGGGATTTTGACCTGCCCTCGCTTCGAACCGAAGGACAGGGCTGGATGGGCCGGTTCCAATTGTCTTCCTGTCAAATTCGGGGAGGAAGGCACCACCGTGGCAGAGGAAGGAGGCACATGCCAACTCTGTGTACCAGCGGCCGTTCGTCCGATAAGTTGGGAAGGAAGGATGGGTAAGATCATGTAGTAGCACCTCAGCGAGGAGGAACTGGAAGGAAGGTGCGATCCAGTGGTACGGAGTCGCACAGCAGGTTGACGGCGTCGCCGTGGCGCCGTGGCGCCCAATGGCTTGCCCTGCGAAAGATGCCTTCCAGCGACATCTTAAATGTAAGCGGAAACGCTTTTTGATATCCCACTTGGTGTTAGCGAGACTCTTGGCCCCGACGACGACGATGACGGGGTCCGATGACGGGGTCCACTGCTGGACGGACGGGGGCCGCGCCCCTGTCCCCACCTTCCTCGCGCCAATCGTGCCTGCGCACCGATCTTCCGGCTGTCTGAGTGGAGGCGCCTGTTCTCTCTTTCGCTCGAATAGGTAAATTGAGCGACCGACTATCCTCACTTCGCTTCATATTGGAATGGCACGTATGGCTGGCCACCATCCCTCCCTTCAGCAAACAGACCCCGCAAGCAACAAGAAGGTCAGCACAGGGTCTTCTCTGCGAGATCTTTGGTACCCATCGCCGAATCCAACCCACCTGCCCGCCTCCACCAGTGTACTGCGGGAGAAGCCCCGAAAAAGACGCTCGTTGGCGGGATGGCGGCCGGAGGAGCCACGTTCCGAGTCCACGGCAACCCACCGTTGCATTTTCGGTTCGCCGGTTGCTTGGCGGATCTAGCCCCATCCTGTGGGAACCGGGGGAATGCTTGCTCCGCGGTCCGGGCGGGGCTTGGTCGCAATGAGATGAGTCTAAATGCCGCTCCTCCCCTGATTCGGGCTGCGGGTCGGCGTTGGAAGGTTTGCGATACGTCTGCTATTGGTGTGAGTTGAGTTGTCTCAATTCGTACCTTTCGATCCTTGTCCTGAGCAGCGTTACCATCTACCATTCGGGCACATGAGAAGAGGAAGGATAGACCCGTCAAACCCTAGCTTCTCAAAAAGGTCCCTCCACAGCACCTCGGAATCGCGCCTCATCTTCGGCCTCGCTGCTTCGTCTTCCACGGCATCTACGTGTCGCCGAACCCCGACATGGCCCCATCGCGCTAGATTGCCCCCCGGTGACCCAGCGCCGACGTCCCCTACTTCCCCATGGAGACCCCAGCTTCCACGGAGGGCACGCGGCCCCTCAGCAGCTACGAGATCGATAAGACCGATCGCGCGAGCTCCATCGCCACGACCGCCGACCCCTCCAGACCCCACGATGCCCAGCCGCGTCATTCCCTCACTCACGACACCCCGCTCTCGCTCGACGATGTGCAGGCCGTCGACGTCCAGATCCGCGATCTCGAGGTCGTCGTCGACACCTCACCGTCGTGGCTCGAGCCGGCGACGTATCCACAGCTGTTGAAAGAATTGACCACCTCGGGCGCGAATAATTCCGGCAGCAAGACGCTCCTGCATTCCGTCGGGGCTTCGCTGGCGCCGGGAACTTTGACCGCCATCATTGGGGGTAGTGGGTCTGGGAAAACGACGCTGTTGAATACACTCGCTGAGCGGATGGTCAGCCCGAGACTCACAGAAGCCGGCTCGACTTCCTTCAACGGCGAGGCGGGGGTTCAGTCGGCTAGACATGCCTACGTCATGCAACAGGACGTGCTCCTGCCCTCGCTCACCGTGAGGGAAACGCTCAAGTACTCTGCCGACCTCCGCCTGCCGCCCTCCACCACCGCCGCCCAACGCGAAAAGGTCGTCGAGGAAGTCATCCTGGAGCTCGGCCTCAAGGAATGCGCCGACACGAGGGTCGGCAGCTCGCAGCACAAGGGATGCTCCGGCGGCGAGAAGAGGCGGACGAGCATCGGCGTGCAGCTGCTCGCCAACCCGTCCGTTCTCTTCCTCGACGAGCCGACAACAGGGCTCGACGCGACAAGTGCGTTTCAGCTGGTAAAAACGCTAAAGAGTCTTGCTGACAAGGGGCGGACTGTCATCACGACGATACACCAGCCCCGCTCGGAGATCTGGGAGCTCTTTGACAACTTGATTATTCTGACCAAGGGAAGCCCGGTGTTTTCGGGTCCGATGAAGGAGTGTATCCCTTGGTTCGATAGCCAGGGTTTCAAGCTTCCCCCTTTTGTCAACCCCGCCGAGTTCGTGATTGACATGTCTGCCATCGATAACCGCACCCCCGAGCTCGAGGCGGAGACGACTGCTCGAGTCGAGGCGTTAAAAGCGGCGTGGAACACGGAGAGTCTACTGCGGTACCCCAGCCCGCCCTCAGAAGTCGCGGCTTTACCCCGGAGGCGAAAGCCGACAAGCGAAGCCGAGCACGCTACCTTCTTCAGACAACTGGTCGTATTGACGGACCGAACCTTCAAGGTGACGTATCGGGATCCGATGGGCATGATGGCTGCCATTCTTGAAGCCATCCTCATGGGACTCGTCACGGGATACATTTTCTTCGAGCTCGCGCGCGACAGTTCAGGGATAAGATCTCGCCAGGGCGCGCTGTACACTGCGGCCGGCCTCCAGGGGTATCTGTTGCTCATGTTCGAGGTTTACCGGCTCACCATCGACATACCGACCTTCGACCGCGAACACAGCGAGGGGTGCGCCGACGTGGTGCCCTTCATACTTTCCCGACGATTCGCCCGACTCTTCACGGAAGACCTCCCGGTCCCGTTCCTCTTTAGCGTCATATTTTACTTCATGGCGGGCTTCGATAGGGAGGTCGAAAAATTCTTCATCTTCTTCGCCATCACACTCCTCAATCACTACGTTGCGATGGCCTGTGCCATGACCTGCGTGTCGGCGGTGCGACACTTCCCTGGGGCGAGTCTGATTGCCAACCTAGTGTACACGCTTCAGAGCATGGCGTGCGGCATGTTCATCCAGGCGGACACCATTCCGGTGTATGTGCGCTGGACGAAGTGGTTGACCTACACGGTACGCAGCCGTGCTATTGTCCGTAGCCCCCGAATGGATATGTCTAACGCCGTTTAGTTTTACGCATTTGGTGCGTACTGTGGGAACGAGTTCGAAGGCAGCTTCTACGACTGCCCCCTGCCCGGTGGAAGGGACAACCCGGACTGCGCGTCGTATACCGGCGAGTACATCATGGACTCGCTCAGTTTCCCGACAGACTGGATTGCGCGGCCGATCATTATCCTGGTCGCATTCGTCGTGGGACTGCTCCTGCTCGCCGCGGCGCTGCTCTACTTTTTGAAAATCGAGATGACTATCGCGCGAGCCCGGACTTCGGACACGGACCTGTCGGCCGGCAAGGAAAAGATGAAGGCAGCCTCGATCACCGAGGTCCGCGCCATTGACGTCGGTCTAGACGACTTTGCGCTCGATCTCGACAAGCGGGCGCCATGGGGGAAGAAGCTGCCGCGGAAAACGATACTCAAACCCGTGTCTGCTACGTTTCAGGCGGGGTTGCTGAACGTGATCATGGGGCCATCAGGGAGCGGCAAGACGTCGCTGCTCAACTCAATGGCGCTGAGGCTGCATAATACGATGAGCACAAAGTACATTCCTTCGGGCAAGCTGACCTTTAACTCGGCGGTGCCGTCCTCGTCAGTGGTAAAGTCTGTGTGCTCGTACGTCTGCCAGGACGACGACGCGCTGCTTCCGTCCCTAACCGTGCGCGAGACGCTGCGCTTCGCGGCGGGCCTGCGGCTCCCGTCGTGGATGGACAAGGATGAGAAGAACCGGCGGGCCGAGGAGGTTCTCATGAAGATGGGGCTGAAGGACTGCGCGGATAACCTCGTGGGGAGCGAGCTAATCAAAGGGATATCGGGGGGAGAGAAGCGGCGCGTGTCGATTGCCGTCCAGGTCCTCACTGACCCGCGCATCCTCCTGCTCGACGAGCCGACTTCTGGGCTGGATTCTTTCACGGCGAATTCCATCATGGAAGTGCTGCAGGGGTTGGCAGCCGAGGGAAGGACGCTCATTTTGACGATTCACCAGGCGCGGAGCGACCTGTTTAAGCACTTTGGGAACGTCCTCCTGCTGGCGAGGGGCGGGGAGTGCGCGTATACAGGGACAGCGGCGGAGATGCTGGGATACTTTCGGGGGTTGGGGTACGAGTGCCCGAAGCACACGAATCCAGCGGACTTTGTGATGGACTTGATTAGCGTCGATCTGAGAGGCGAGGGGAGGGAGAGGGAGAGTAGGGAAAAGGTAAAGAAGATCATTCAGGCATGGAAGGAGGCGGAAGGAGGCGTTCCCGAGGATGCGAGGTTACCGAACATTGAAGAGAAGGACGAGATCACGGAGAAAACCAAGGACGTCGAGTCGCAGGCAGAGGCAACAGCATCTCAAACCGAGAAGGACACTCTCGCCCACGAAGACATCACCCTCGCCCGAACCGTCTCCTCCGTTCCCCGACGCTCTCTCAATAAAGCCACCCTCGCCACCCCCGCCGAGCTCGGCGCCCTCGTCACAAAGCGCGCCTCCCTCGCGACAGCAATCCCCCTTCTCCTCCACCGCGCAACCATCAACCTCCGCCGCCAGCCCCCGCTCCTCCTCGCCCGCACAATGCAAGTCGTCGCCCTCGGCGTGGTCTTTACGCTCTTTTTCGCGCCGCTCGACAACGACTTTTACTCTGTGCAGAACCGCATGGGGTTCGTGCAGGAGGTGGGGGCATTTTACTTTGTCGGTATGCTGCAGAACGTGGCCGTCTACCCCGCGGAAAGAGACGTGTTTTATCGGGAGGATGACGACGGGGTGTATGGTGTCGAGGCGTTCTTGACGGTGTATACCGTGTTGGAGGTGCCGCTGGAGGTGCTGAGCTGTCTCGTCTTTGGGGTGCTGGCCGTTTTTGCGGTGGATCTGCCGCGCACGGCGGCCATGTACTTTGTCGCGACGTTCTCTTGCTTCGGGGTCGTGTCGTGTGGTGAGAGTATCGGGATCATGTTCAACACCCTCTTTTCGCACACGGGCTTCGCCGTCAATCTGACCTCTGTCTTCCTCTCCGTCGCCAACAGCATGGCGGGCGTCCTCTCGACAAACATGCCCGACTTCCTCGACGCAATGAACTACCTCTCGCCAATCCGGTACGCGACGCGTGCGCTGGCGCCGTATTCGCTCAGGGGCGTGGAGTTTAGATGCGGGGAGGAGCATATGCTTGGCGGGCGGTGCATCGTCGAGACCGGGGAGGATGTGCTGGAGTTATATAGGCTGGACGTGGATCCGGTTGTTAATGTCATTGCGCTGGCGGGGTGCGTGGTTGTTTATCGGTTGCTGGCTTGGGGGTTGTTGAGGATTGCTAGGTCGAGGTTTAGGGGTCGGGAGGAGGTTGTGAAGGGTGAGGGGAAGTGAGGGGATTAGGGGATTAGGGAAGATGAGGGATGGGGGAGGGGGAACTGTACTGGGAGGGGCTGTGGTGGGGATGTTGGGCTTGTGGTGTTAGGCGTCTAGGGATAGATGTGTAGCGAATTCTACCTGTATGAATGACGATGGCGCTTCTGGGGCGTAAGAGACGTGAGGTGGGCTTTGTCGTCAACCCCAACCTGACGAAGACACCGCACGCCAGTCGTTTACCTACGCGCCATATATAATGCCCCGGCCCCTGAATCTACTTTGCAAAGCTGGTCATGGTCCTGGGGTACTTCAAGGACCAGCCCCTTGATTTCCTGCTTTACTTCCCTAACCCTGTCCACCAGATCTTGGCCTGATTCCACTCATTCCTGAAGTTATGGACTTTTTCTGTATCCCGCCACTAGCGTATCATCCCATCCTTCACGACATTCAAGTAGGTCGCAGTCGGCTCGCTTGGCTAGGGCATCCGACCACCCGACCGTCCGACCACGACTCCTCGTCTGGAGCCCGGAACAGCTCAACACATACGAGCCATAGCCGTTCCTTCTATACCTTGCTATCAACCCATTACAGGGATCCTTATACACAGTACCCCACCAAGGATGTCTATAGGTCAACTACCAGCACCAGAGCGTCTAGTGCCCCCAGTGACAACAAGCCGACTAGGATCGCCTTTGAGGCAAGGAGGTGAGGACCGCTCTCGCTCCGTCCGGCTCACACCCTAGGATACAGGCTACGACTAAAGTCTAGATCATTGACGGGGAGAGGATAGACGCTGAAGGTCTGGGATGGAGCATATAAAGCTGATAGTATAAGTATCGTTCACGAAGCTTGTCGATATATCGCCGTACGGCAATACTAGCCGGACGCCTCAAGGCCCGCGAGTGGGCGGTGACGCAGATCAGGATGCCGAGGACGACGCTGAGCAAGATTGCATCGAAACCATGCTGGAGAAGATGCAAAATTCTACGCACGGTTCTTTCCTCGTGCCCCGGCGCTAGGCATGGGTTAAAGAAGGCCTACCGTAGCCTGGCCGCGGCCTGTCGGGCCGGACGCAGCGTGGTAGTTGCATCTCTGACCATCAAAGGTCAGTATGAAGGACATTTTCGGCGTGATCTCGACTGACGAACCAAGTTCGACTTCATGTCGGTGCCTTCGCCGTCGGCCGCGTGAGGAAGCGCGCGAGCAAGTGGGTTCTATAAGCGGTCGTGTGTTTTTCCAAGTGCAGTGCGTGTGGGTGATAATGGTGGTGTGAGGGAACAGCCTAGGACATGTAGACTCGTGGACGAGGAGAGAGGGTGCTGGTATGAGGCCTTAGTATTCGCAACGGGTCCATAAAGAGATGATGTCGGCTATAATTCATCTTTTTCTAAGGGTAATGCTACCCATATCTTGGATGCTGGGAGAGCCGAGCTTGATTAACTGTGCTGAATGAGACGTGAGTGACTGGAAAACTGTGGGCAGACTCGCGTCGGCTGCCTTGGTCAATGTTTTCCCTGGGGACCCCATTAGCATCTACCAGTATCCGCTATCCGCCTTCAGAGGCCATGACATCGCGAGGCTTCCTCAGTCTCTTCCTCCCCCACCTCAATTTCCCCGCAACGGAGGCCGCACCAGACTAATTACATCTTGGATTACCCCGAATCCCCCGAAAAGGCCCGCTCTGCGCTAGCAATCCTTTACCGGGTGTAAAGTGAGACCCGCTGATCCTTTCCGTTCTTATATAGAGTCGCACCGACCAGGAGGGGACGACTCGGCTAATGAGGCTCCGCTGATCTCGCCAGGACGCGGGGCTTCAGCCGTGGCTGAGACGCGTTGATCACTTCGTGACTGGAAATTGATTTGAATGGTGAGTGTGCTCATGGAAAGGAAGGTGTCAGGCATAGAGTACAGCGGGCGATCATGGCGACTCAAAAAGGCCCAAGTCACAGCAGTCCAAAGGCAAAAGCACTACCTGTAAGACGCCAATTCGCTCCGAACGTCTATCCAACCTTGATCCTGCGGCTTCAAACATGGCATCGCCTCGGTGATCTTTGCTCAATCTTCACGCCAGATAAAGCTTACCGTGCCTACAGCCGATCTCTTCGGACTCTAACCGAAGAAACACGGTTGCACTACGCGGCCATCCCACGCCCCGGACAACTTACCTGATACCTCCGGGCCCTCCACTCCATCAGGTCCCACCGCATGACGCGACCCTGCAGCGGGGCATCTAAACCATTGATCGAGAAGATGCGGAAAAAGCAAAGTCCACGGTAGCGCGGAGAGGGCTGTCTCAGCTGGACTGAGTCGATCTCGCTGCGCGGAATCTGGATCGGGAAAGGCTGGCGACAGGTCATTCTACTTTTTCGTAGGGTCGAATACTACGTTACCATCCATCGTGGAGGCGGCGGCGCCTCGGAGCGTTGGGAGCTGGGCTCCGGTGAGGCGACTTGACGGTTCTGTTTGCTAATGGCTGTGGCGTCGCGAGATACCTATAGAGGGTGTTGGACTGGGATACGGACGACGGACCGCGGTCTTCCCGGAAGCTCCAGGATCAGGAATCCACCCCTCTAACGTGATCCCATGTGACGACATCCCCTAGTCATCTAAGCTGAGTCGTCGAGATCCGAAGGATAGACACCCCGCTTAATCTAAAGAAAGGACAAGAAAAAAAGTAAAGTAGGAAAAAGGAACGAAAGGTCCAAGAAGTAATTGAAGCGGCGGAATTTGGAATTCGAAACCGCGTCACGCCATTCTTGGGACAGACGGCACTAGTCGCCCTATAGGTGAGCTCCGCCGCGTCCTCCGCCGTCTCTGCCCGTGAGGTGGGTCGTCCTCGGGAGGTGGGTCATATCCGGGCCGGACCGGGGCCGGAGTGAACCCGGGGGGGGGGAAGTGCTGAAGTCACACGAAAGGCGTGCGTGCGCACGGGGCAGTATAATAACTAGATATTCGAGGTACAGACGCCAAGGGAATGGAAACGGAAATGGGGAAGATACAGCGCGAAATTGGGTGCATATTGGATGTCCAAGTCACGGTATCCGCGGTGCGTAGAGAGGCCAGGCAATTCGCACGCCATGACTTGCCAACGTGGACAAGTGCCTACGGGGATAAGTTTCTAGAAGGAGGAAGGAGGGTAGGTAATAAGTGGTTGGTGGGGATGGTGGAGCGAGAACTGAACGGAGTTGCTTCTTCGGGGGCCGATATCCCGGCGACGGCCTCCCGGGAACCGGACGTTTGTACTCGGTAAAGCCGAACGCAGGTGATTGCCGAAACCCGCCGTCAGTTTTGCTATCTCGATGGTCTTACGATCTGAGTACAGCCTGTCACAGCGGACCGAGTGAGCTGCGGCCTGCCATTCAGAATAGGGGGACACGGTGCCTGGCGCGGATTTGCAAAGCGGAAGAAGCACTGAACACCCCGACCCAGTCGGACAGAGCACACCTGGATACTGGTCCTGGATCCTCATCAGCAGCACGCTGTTCAGTCTGAATTTGCTTCTTTTGAGGCTGTGACCGGGGTCTTCCACACCGGGTTCAAGAGACAAACCCCTGCCAAGCGCATCAGCAATTGAGGGGAAGTCGTGGGAACAGATGACTAGATGTCGTCCGGGGTTGGAACACGAGGCACTGTCTCATAGGGTTATCCGCGAAGACTTGCCTTGTAGGGATAAAGTCAGGGGAGAGATCTGTCTCCAAAAGCAAAGTGTCGCCAAAAGCAATACGGAAAAAAAAAAAAAAAAAAAAAAAAAAAAA
>JAGFNX010000482.1:0-141407 GCA_017657125.1 Scopulariopsis brevicaulis
GTCCTCTCCCGCCTCCCCTCTCTCGCCAGCAGAAACTAACAACACCCAGCTCCGGCCCCTCTACATCCTACCCCAAAATGGCCTACCGCACCCCCCTCCCAGACCTAGTAACCTACCTCGACGCGACCCACGGGACAAACTGGGCGATATGGGAGTTCCGCGCCGAGGGCACGGGGTACCCGGACAGCGCCGTGCACAACCGCATCCTGCACTTTCCCTGGCCGGACCACCACCCCCCGCCCTTTAGGCTTGTGCCGGTTATTTTGGCGAGTATGAGGAATTGGTTGGCCGGGGGGGAGTTAAAGGACGGTGGTGTGACGGGGGTTCCAGCAGTCAAGGGTGGAGTCGAACGCGGGGTGAAAGTCGGGGAAAAAGAGGGAGAAGCCGCGGAGACGGAGGGCGAAGTCGCAAAGAAGGGGGGAGAAACGGGTGAGAAGGAGAACGAAGAGGGGAACCCAAACGGCCGCGTGGTGGTAGTCCACTGTAAAGCAGGCAAAGGCCGCAGCGGCACCCTCTCAACCGCCTTCCTCATCGCCGAGCGCAACTGGCCCGCCCCCGACGCCCTCTCCCGCTTCACCGCGCGCCGCATGCGCCCAGGCTTCGGGCAGGGCGTCTCGATCCCTAGCCAGCGCCGCTGGATAACCTACGTCGACCGGTGGTCCTCCCTCGGGAAGCGGTACCTCGAGAGGCGGGTGCAGGTCCTCGAGGTGCACCTGTGGGGGGTTCAGGACGGGGTGAGGGTTGAGGTGGAGGGGTTCGTGGACGGGGGGAGGAAGGTTAGGGCTTTCCATCGGTTTTCGCATTCGGAGAGGACGGTTGTTGATGGGCCGGGAGACGCGGGTGGTAAGGGGGTGGGGGCAGGGGCGGGGGATTCGGAGGTGGAGGAGGCGAGTGCCGCGGAGTCTACGTCTAGCAACAGGTCTCGCGCGAAAAAGGCAAAGGACAAGCTCCGCTCCTCGGTACTCTTTTCGCACGCCCTCGGCCGTATGGCGACGCAAGCCACTACACTTGGCCTGCAAGCCCCCTCGTCGGCGTCCTCTTCCCTCTCGCAGCTCAGCAAAGAAACAGACGACGTCGGCCCGTCCGGCGCCCCAACCCCCGGTCCCGGCCCCGCCATAATCCTCCGCCCCTCAAAAGACATCGTCCTAGAGACGTCCGACGTAAAGATTAGCGTCCAGCGGCGCTCAAAAGCACGGCAGCTGGCCCCGTCGATCATCACCTCCGTCGCACACGTCTGGTTCAACGCCTTCTTCGAGGGCCGAGGCCCAGAACTTGAGACGCCGGAGGAGAGCGGGGTATTTGAGGCGTCGTGGGAGGACATGGATGGGCTAAAGGGCTTCATGAAGCTGGGTACCCGGGCGTTTGAGAGGATGGCGGTTGTGTGGCGGGCTGTGGGGGAGGGGGAGGAGGTGAGGCAGCCTGGTGTCGGGGAGGATGTTGGCGGGGCGACGGCGGCGGATTGGAGGGGGGAAGAGGGGATCCTGGATGGAGTTGAGGCTGAGGTGGACAAGATTGCTGGGGAGGGGGATGTGGATGTGGATGTTGGGGTTGAGGTGGAGGAGAGGGCTGGGTTGAAGAGTAGTGGGCCTGCGGGGGAGAATATCGATGGGGATGACGTCGCTCAGGAGGCGGGTGAGGTAGGCGAGCCTGCGGGGAATGCAACACATGGTACGGCAGATAATATTTCCCAGGCGGTGCAAGCGGATACAGAGGACGGAAAGGGGAAGGGAGAAGGCGACGGAGGTGGGCGTCCGAGAGACACGGATTGACGCTTATGGACTGATGGAGTCGGGAAAGGATATACGTTGAAGGCTCATGAAGTATATGATGGTCATTGGATACAAGTGCTACAATGTCAGCTCGCTGTAAAACACCATTTAGTTCGTATATAGTTCAACGCGTTTCCGTCCCCTTTCCTCAACCCACAAGCTAGTTACACAGCACGGCAGCAGCCCCAATCATTACATCCAAGCACCCACCCCGACTACTCCCTAAAACACTGTCTCACACTCAGTCCCGCCCCCGGGGCTCCCCCTCCACTGCGTCACCGCGGTGGGTGTCCATATCCCTCCTGAGGCGGCGACCCGCAAGGCGAGACTGCCGCCACATACTGCCCCGGCAACTCCTGCACATACCCGCCCTGCCCCTGCCCCTGTCCACTCGGAGCCTCGTAAACAGGCCTCTGCTGCTGTTGAGGCGGAGGAGTAGGCGCATAGCCATTATTACCCGTATACTGCGCCTGATGATACACCGGCGCGGGGGCAGAGGAGGGAGCGTACGTTCCGCCCGTAGTCTGCGCCTGGACGGGGGCCTGGGCGGGGGCGGTCTGATACGCCTGCTGGACGTGGATCTGCGGGTACGGTTGGAGCTTTTCGCCCCCGTCGGCGGGGACGGGTGTGGGAAGGGTGGACTTTCGGGCTTGGAGGTAGGCAGCAAGGGTCTTGCCGAAGGTGATGGCGAAGAGGACGCTATCCTAGTCAGCACTCAAACACTCGGTACTAAAAGCGAACGGGCAAGATAAACCCGGGGGACGGGGGGTGGAGGGGATAGAAAAAAAGAGAGAAGGGAGGGGAGATGAAAGGGGGACTCACAACTCAAGCGCACACCCAACAGCAATAACAACCATGATCGCCAGCCCGACCTTTCCAGCGACGAAAACCCTCGCCCTCTTCCTAAGCTTCCAGCACGTCGTGCTATCAACCAAGCTCCCATCATCCGAGCACCCAGAAATCTCCACCGGCACGGTGAACGCGGCCCTATGACGCGCGTTGGTCGCCATGGCGGCGAGCCACAGGATCGTCATGAAGAGGTCTACGCCCAGGACCGCGAAGATGTTGTAGGCGGAGCGGAGGGAGGTAAGTTTCTCGGAGAGGAGGATGTAGGCTAGGGCTACCCATGTGAGGACGGACTAGAGACTGTCAGCTACTCCGCGTCTGGGGACTGATATCTGGTCTCGGTTTTAGGTAGGTCTGGATGGGTACTCACGCAGGCAATAGCGAAGCCCTGGGGGTCAGCGTACGCTCCGTGAATCAGATACCCACAGAGGCCTAGCACGATGACGGACGCCACGATTTGGACGCCCCGGAGGGCGAGGATCCAAGTTGGCGACGCAACCACGACATTGCGGAATCCCGCGCTCGCAGCCGGTTGGACGGCGACCGCCGGTTGCTGCGGGACCTGTTGAGGGAAGGCAAGCTGCTGGGCCTGCTGGTACTGCTGCTCCATGGCGAATGTATCTCGACGACCTCGCCGTTCCAGTCTGTTGTTCACCTGCTCTCTCTCTTCACTCTACGACGATGGCCAACTGGATTTGAGAGAGAAGAACAAAGGGACGAGACGGCAGAACAGAGAAAATCAAGGAGAGCCAGCTCGACAGGACCAGCCATCGCGACCTGGCGCCTTTTGTTCAAGCCCACTATTTCCTTTCTACAGTCTCAGCTCTCTCGTGACAGCATCATTCCCGCCAAGCCTCATTGGACGACCCCTTTTCAATCCAGCCCGACCAACGCCCCGTCGTGAAGACTCGACAAGGCTGCAAGGGTCACCGGCATTGACGCCATGACCCAGCCAATCACTCCAATCCGATCTCGCTATTGAAGGCGAGAGTCACACGGGACGAGTGCCGAGTGGATTCAGGCGGGAGATAAAACGCCTGACGCGGGCAGGCTCCGAATGTTTCTGCGGCTTCACGAGCCTTGATCTGCGAGGAGTCTGCCTCGCGACGTGGAACCCAACCTCCTTGCCTCCAAATATATACGTGCGAGAAGAAGCGCACAAGAGCCGCTTGTCTCTCCGTTCTCCATTCCCATCTCTTGTGGGACCTTGGCGGTTATGTCAAGCGTTTGGAAGGATCGGGACGGCAGGCTTCAGCTGAGTCCCAGCCCCTTCCCAAACGGGAATATGAGCTGCAAAGACCCGATAGTCGCTGCCCCACGCTGCAAGATCCAATGGACGCCACGCACCCTCAACTTCTGGTCACGGAAGCTTTCCGTTGCCGAAAGCATCTCGCCAACAAGTCTCGATTCCGCTGCCTGGCACCGGCTCCAGGCCCGACCTTGGTGTTGTTCTGCTGCGCGGGATCTCGCCCTTCCGTTCGTGCTTTTCCCTTGCCTTCACTGACGCAGGGCGGTACTGTAAGCGGAGCTTGCAAAGTGGCTTAGATCGAAGAACTCCGACTCGGGGCTCGTACCTCCCATCTCCAATCTCGCTGCTTCCAATCCCAAGGTCAAAGACTACCCCGTAGTGCGTAAATGCTTTCATCTCATCGTAAATATCGTAATCTCTAGAGACGACACAATAGCCCAATATACGGTACCCCCAAGATGCCATGGCCCCCGTATACAATAGCCCAATGCACAATATCCCAATATACAATAACCCAACATACAATCACCAACCCTCCATCCCGGCCCCAAACGCCACCTCCCCTCACTGATAGCCCCCCGCAGCCTCAACCTTCCGCCTCGCCCTCTCCACCCTCTCCCTCTCCATCCCTTCCCTCCACCCACAGTCCCCCGCAAACTCACAAAACCCACACTTGAACGCGTCCTCAATATCCACCCCCCTAGGCTCCCTCTCCCCGCTCCACCACTCCAGATCCGACTCAAGCTGCAAGCCGAGCGCCTCATCGTCGACGGGGAACGTGTTGGTCCCGATGATGCTCCCGTCTTCGCGGTAGCGGTAATCTACCGAGACGAGCTGGCCTAGCGACGCGCCGTCGTCGACGAATGTGAGGCGGAGCTCCTCTCTTAGTAATGCGAGCAGCTCGCGGACGGAGCGGTACCTGACGAGGCCGGGCGGGTGGTCCGACTCAAACTCCCCCTCGCTCTGCGACGACGCCGGCTCCGCGTCGTAGAAAACATCGTCGTGCAGGCTCCCCACCTGCGCGAGGAACGCATCCGAGAACGGCTCTTCGGGATCAATATCAAGCCGCCTCAGCACCCTCATAAAGTCCAGCTTCCCAGCAATCATCTCCGACAGCAGCCGGTGATACAGAAACAGCTGGATCTTCGTAGGCCGCAAACTTGCCGCGCCACTAGGCGGCTTCTTGCTGCCCCTCGTCTTGATGTCAGACAGATATATCGTCCTGTCCCTCCTCGTACCACCCTTCCCGGTCGCCTCCTGACTCGACAGGATCTTCTCCTCAAACTCCTCGTTCGGACAGCTGTAACTCAAACTGTCGATAATCCCCGTAACGAGATTGCCATCCACCATCCCCCAAACCTCCATCTCCCTCGTCAATCCCGTATCGCGTAACGTCCGCAACCCCTGGATCACATTCCAAAGCTTCAGCCCAAAGATGTCCTCCTTTGTTTCAACCTCAACCCTAACCGTCGTGTGCACCTCGTCCTCGAGCTTCTTATGCACCTTGCTCCCCCCCTTCATCGCCGCCGTCCGCGTCTTCTTCCCGCCCGGAAGTCTCGTGAGCGTAAAGTAGTACTGCAGCTCGCACCACGCGCCGCCGGACGTGAAGTCGGACACGGCAAAGGGCTTGCGGGGGAACGTGCGGAAGCGCTGAAGGAGGGAGCGGTCGTCGCGGGGGCTGTCGGGGTAGGGCTCACGAGGGGAGTCGGCGGGTTTCTGTGGGACGGGAAGGCTCGTGAGGGCCTTGGTTACTAGACGCTTGTGGTCAGTCAGTCGGTCGGGCTCGCGGCCTCGGGTCCCTCCTTCATAATCGCGACTGGGCACTTACGATCCGGGTAGAGAACATCCGCGGCAGGAGGACTGATTGCCGCAGGACCCTTCCATGGCCCAGCCTGGTGATCCCCCGAGCCGCACCAGGCAACATTCGTAGCGATGACATGGCTCTGTGAGTCCCCAGAGAGGACGCGGCCGCCAGTGGGCCCAGAGCTGCCGGCGAGGGTCGCCGCCTGCGTGTCGATCTGGCAGAGCAGAGCCTCCTCCTCGGCAGTCAGATCGTAGTAGTCGTCAAGCGAGAAACTGGTGGTGATGGCAGCCATAATCCACAGCGCGGAGGATGTCACGGAAATCTCATAGCGGCCCAGTGGCGATGTCTAACAGAGGCGCGTCGCGAGGGTTCAGCCTGGCGTGTCAGGATTTTGGTAGGTGGGGCAGGGGATTCGGGGATGCGTCGCGAAGTCAGGTGACGTCTCTGGGTGGTGGTCGGCTACTGGCAATTGAAAACAGCTGTCTTTATTGGCCGCTAACATGTGCTCGTCCGAACGGGGACAGCTAGGGGAATGTTTCCAGGGCTCCCCATCGTCACCGATGCGTATTTGTGAAGAAGGGTCTGCTTCTGTCTCCCGTCTTTTACACCGTTGGCTCGTCTGCACGCTCCGAGGTGTTATCACGAAGATTAATAAATTTCCAACAACCCCAAAAGCGACATTATATACTTAGAACTTTGATCTTGATATAATATACGGATGCTATAGTCGATCTCGGGTTGTCAACGCTTTCATTGGCGAGCTTCACAAGCAGACCAGGAAACTGACAAGTTTACCTACCCTATAGCATCAACACTGGATGAGGCACCGTGAAAAATACTTGTTTCAACGATTCGACTTACAAACCGTATCCCTCTCGCCGCGGCACTGCCTCTGGTGCACCCGGAGCCGCCGTATAATCAGGCATGACGTGTGTTTTTGAGATTTGTTCTCCTCTAATATTATCTATCTAGCCTGACGGACACTAGTGCTCGACGATAGGTAGCGTATGGCAGCTTCAACGACCCAGGTTTTATCCGGCATACAAGATGAGTATTCACCATGGCACCTAGCGTCCAACGCCCACGCCCACGCCTAGAGTCCCGACCACCAAGACGTCTTTGGAACCTCAAACACGCCCTTCAACGGCGTCGACGAACTAGACGCGCCGACCAAAACATCATACTCGCCCGCCTCCTCGATCCAGCTATGCCTAGCCGCGTCCCAGTAGCTCGCGGCATACTTCCTCTCGACAGACACCCTCGCGACGGCGGATCCCCCAGCGCCAACAAACACCTTTGCGAACCCCTTCAGCTCCTTCACAGGGCGCCTGATGGACGGGCGCCTCTGCGAGACGTAGACCTGCACCACCTCGGCCCCGTCCACCGCGCCCGTGTTTTCGACGGTCACGTCGATGAGCACGAGATCGCCCTTCTCGCCCGACTCCCGGCTGACCCGGAGCCCGGAGAGCGAAAACGTCGTGTACGACAGCCCAGCCCCAAAGTCCCACAGTGTCGGCCGCTTAGCAGTCTCGTAGTACCGATACCCAACGTAGACGTCCTCGCCGTACAGCACCGTCCCGTTCTCGGACCCGTAGTTCAGATATGCGGGGTTGTCCTCCACGCGGATGGGGAACGAAAGCGGCAGCCTCCCCGAGGGGTTAACATCCCCAAAGAGCACGTCCGCGATAGCGCTCCCCGCCTCGTTACCCCCGTACCAAGCCTGCACCACCCCCGCGACGGAGCCCGCCCACGGCATGGTGACCGGCGCGCCGGACTGTATGACGACGACGGCGCGCGGGTTTGCTGCCGCGACGGCCTCGATGAGCTCGTCGGTGCGGCCGGGGAGGCCCATGTGCGAACGATCGTGGCCCTCCTGCTCAAAGTCCGCGTTGAGCCCCACGCACAGCACGACCTGGTCAACACCCGCCGCGATCTCCGCCGCGCGCGAAATCTCGCGGTCCGGGTCGATGACCTCGGCGCCCCCGAGCCGCAGCCCGCCGCTCCCGTACGACACGACGCCTTCGGCGTCCGCGAGCCTGGACGCCGCGCCGCTGGCGAAGACGGCCTTCAGCCTGTACGTCCTCCCCTTCTCAACCCTCATGACGCCCGTCTCCTCGACGGTCCCAACGTTGAAGAAGCTCCCACCGGGGCGCTGCACCGTCTCGTTATCTACCAGGAGCTCCCCGTCGACGTACAGCCTCGCCGTCCCGAAGACGCAGACCCCAAACTCAAAGTCCCCAGTCTCCTCCGCCTCGAACAGCGCCTCGACCTCCCCCCACCAGAGGTCCTCGGTAATGTCCGGGTGGTAGTAGTCGGCGAAGTACATGTCGGTGCCGTCGAGGTGGAGGCGGTCGACGGGCACCCGGTCCCCGTCGCTGTCAGGCGATGTGAACGCTCTGAACGTGACACCGGGTCTGCCGTCCTCCGTCCTGAGGCGCGGCCCGAGCAGCGGGAGCATCTTGTGCGCGTGGCACCCGATGGCATAGCGGACATCCTCGGCCTTACTTGCGATGCCGGCATACGGCGAGACGGCGTAGTACGGGCGCAACGTCGCGGACCCGCCGCCGCAATAGACTGCCGCCTTCGCATTAGGTCCGATGACGGCAACCTGCAATGCGTGTTAGACTTGTACACACAACTAGTAGATACCCTGCCGTCTCAACTCACAGTTTTTTCCTTCTTAAACGGGAGTGCTTCGTTCTCGTTCTTCAAAAGCACAATGGACTCGCCAGCGATCCTCCTCAAGAGAGCTGCCGTCTCAGGAGTGTCCCGGGGCTCTTCTGGGGCATTCTCAGGGATGCCCGTCTTGGTGGCGCGGTCGACCAGCCGCAGCACCTGGCGGACACGCTCGTCGACGGTTCCCTGGTCAATCTTGCGAGACATCAGAGAGTGGAGGAGCGCCTGCCCACGCCACTTGGCTGGCCCGGGCATCTCAATGTCAAGGCCGGCTTCCATTGCCTCGACGGTCGAGTAGGTCCCATACCTAACCCACATAGTCAGTGTCAGGATATTCCCCAAGTTGTTACCACCACTCACCAGTCGCTCGTGACGAGGCCCTGCCATCCCCATTCCTTCCTCACAATCTTCTCAATCAGGCCCCGGTGCTCACTCGCATGCGTCCCGTTAACTTTGTTATACGCCGTCATAAAAGACCCCGGATTGGCGTCTCTAACAGCAATCTGGAACGGGAGAGCATAGATCTCGCGAAGCGCCCGCTCCGAGAGGATAGTATCGACAGCCATCCGCTCATGCTCCTGGTCGTTGGCGACGAAGTGCTTGATGGAGGCGACCACCCCGGTCCCCTCGATACCCCGTATGACAGCCGCCGCGCAGTTTCCGGCCAGCACAGGGTCCTCGGAGAATGACTCAAAGGCCCGCCCTCCGAGCGGGCTGCGCTGCATGTTGACCGTCGGCCCGAGCAGGACGTGCGCGCCCTTGGCCCTGGCCTCGGCGCCCATCAGGGACCCGGCCTCGGCCAGGAGGTCTGTGTTCCAGGTGGCCCCCAGGCCAGTGCCGCAGGGGAAGCAGGCCGCGGGGACTCCGTTGAAGAACCGGGTGCCGCGTACGCCGTTGGGCCCGTCCGACATGCGGATCGAGGGGACATTGAGACGCGGGACGGCCTTTGTGTGCCAGAAGTCGACTCCTAAAGGAGAGGGGGTTCGTGTTAGACTCATACGGACGTGAGGGATTAAGGAAGGGAGAGTTCGCAGCAACCGCGTCACATACCAGCCAGTAAGTCGATCTTTTCTTGGGTGGTAAGTTGCTCCAGCACCTCTTCAACATCAAAGCCCGAATTTGGCTCACCAGGCTCTGGAACAGGCTTGTCGCCCATGTCGATCAAGGTCATGTTTCTCAGACTGCCTCCGTACGAAGAAATCGATTGGTACCTGCGGTGTAAGCCAAACAGCGGTGGAGCGGAGGAACAGAGAGAGAAAGAGAGCGCCTTTGTTTTCTACCTTGGACTGGTGCCTACTTGCGACGGAAGAAACAGCACCACACGACCGCACCTATATATTTTCTTTTTACCTACACAAGTACCGCCTATCCTACATCTTTTCCGAGCCGACGATGTCCGGCTGTACTAAGCATGTGCAGCACGACCCTTCACGAGCCCGTCTTACCGCGGGCGAAGTACCCGCAAACTGGTGGAGACTCCTCCAAGATTCCAATATCGGAGCACAGTTAACCGGGCCCCCCGCCCCTTTACTATGTCCCCGTCCCCCCTTCGCGCCCCCCAACCCACTCCGTCCCCACCCAGTCCCCGCAAGATGGATGGTGGAGTTGACCCACAGCTGGGCACTAGCGCACACCAGCTCCGCATACGAAGTACACGGTACTAAAGCCAGTGACATCCCGGCTTTCCGCGCCCCCTCTAGGATCCCCCTCTCTATGTCCACAAGCCCCCCTTACCTTACCCCAAACAATGTCAGCCGACGGGCCCAGCTCCTCACGGAAGCGGCCGCACCCGGGGCCCGATGGGCCCAGGCCCGCGTATCCCCGGAAGCGCGCCGCCCAGGCCTGCACCACGTGCCGGAAGCGGCGCGTAAAGTGCGACAACGAGCGCCCGTCATGCACCGGTTGCGCGGGGCTAGGAGTGCAGTGCGTGTACCGGGAGAGCGACAAGTCGAGGTGAGGACCCGACTCACCGCGGCAGATCCGATCCCCCCCCTTACTAAAACGTTACCCCACAGCTTCGACGCCGCGAGCATCACCATCCTTGATCGCCTCGATGACCTAGAGACGCTCTTCCGCGCCGCCGTGCCAGAAAACGCCTCGGTGCCCCCCCAACGCCCTGTAGACCCCCAGCCGCCGCCGGACACCACGCCGCGGAGCCCAGACTTTGCACTTTCGGCGGGCCCAGTCTTCGGCGAGGTATACCGCGTCAACGTCGAGGCCGTCCTAGACTGGCCGGCCATAGCACCCGCGGCGCACGCGCAGCCCCGGAGCCTGGCGGCCATATACCAGCCTGGCCGGCGGCACCCCGAGGGGGAGGGCACGGGACCGCGCCTGCTGTCGACGTCGGACCTCGACGCGGAGACCTCCCGCTCGCTTCTGCAGAGCTTCATGCAAAACTTCCACGTCTACAACCCCGTGCTCGAGATTGCGGAGGTCGAGGACCACGTAAAATTCACGCTGTATAACGGCCCCGGATGGGACGCTAGGTCGTGCATCTCGGTATCCGGCCACCCACCCTCGCCCCCACGCGGACATCGAGTTGGGCGGTAGCTGATACAAGACTTCACAGCTTATAGTCTTCGCCCTGGGTACCCTCGCGGACGGCGATGACGCCATGTCGAGCACGTCTGCGACATTCCGACAGTCGAGGCGGTTCCGGGACGCCGAGGCCTTCTTCTCCGCCGCCCAGCGGCGCATGGGCCCCGTGCTTTGCAGCAGCGGCCTCACGGAGGCGCAGATCTGCTTCCTCGCAGGTGTGTACCTCATGGCGACAATGAGGCCGCTCGAGGCCTGGCGGATGTTCGTCCAGGCCCTCGCCTGCTGCCAGGTCCTCGAGTCGTCCGCCGACCCCCCGCAGGACGGGGGGGCCCAGCTCCAGAGGAGCATCTACTGGACCTCGTTCAAGTCCGAACTGTAATGCCAGCCGCTACGCCCTCGAGTGACCTCCCCCGGCTGACCAGAAACGGCGTGTGATAAGAGAACTGCGGCTGGAGCTGAGTATCACGGAGAATAGCGCCTGGAACCTGCGCTACCCCCAGTTCTTCCCGGCGCCACCCAGGGGCCTCCAGTCCGAAGGCGAGCCGAGCTGGTACTACTACCTGGCCGAGATCGCGCTGAGGCGACTGGGAAACCGCATCCTGGCGCATACATCTCATTTCAAGTCCGCCGACACCGCAATCTCCGAAAAGGTCTCACGGATCCAAGACTTCGAGCAACAAGCAGAGAGCTGGTATGTCCCTCCAGCTGGCCTGCATCCATCCACGCCACATACTGACCACGAGCGAATGCCAGGGTCGCGTCTCTACCCTCAGACTTCAGATTCCACAAGCCACTAGGCGTCGAGGAGCCTCCAAGCCGTCTAGGCTTCATCCTCAACGGCCACCTCGTAGACTGCTACGAAATGATGTACTGGCCCTTCATCGTGGACGCCGTTTGCGGGGGGCCCCCGGACGACGCGGATCTGGCGCTCCTCGCCCGCAAAGGCTTCCAGGTCAGTGCACGGCGCATCGAGGACAACGAGGCGGGGTTCCGCCACCGCCACCACGGGACCTGGCTGATGCTGCGCTCCTGCACCCGGAGCGCGCTGGTCCTCATGGCCGCAGCGAGGGCGGGCCTGCAGGGGATGCTACCCGATGGGTGGAGGTCCTCTGCTCGCAAGGTCGTGGGCATGCTTAGGTATTGGAGGGACGAGGTCCCGGATGCGGCGTGCCGCTTGGAGTTGTTGGAGTCTCTAATGGAGTCTGTTTGAGTGGGGTATATTTTGAGTAAAGGTTGGCCTTGCAGCCGTGGAAGTGTACATTTAATACTTGAACTGTGGGACGTACTTGATGGCTCCAGGTAGATGTAAGTGTGAAAACCACTAGATGGAGCATGAGGCTAGGAAGGTAAGGAAATGCAGGAGTTGTAGTGTGAAATCTTGATTTACCCAGCCAGCCGACTCCCCTGAATATTACGGGCGATGTTCTCTAAAGACTAGTCAGAAGCCGTCGAGCGCGAAATGTAGAAAAGCCAGCATATAAAACGTAGGGAGACGTGGATCTTCCCGTGGGGAAGGATGGAATATAAAGTCGGGCGCCTATACATGTACTAATATGTAATAGTTTGGAGCGTTTCACCACGAGTGGGCCACTGTCCTCTTAGGTAGTATCCGCTGCAGCTCTCTGACATAAATACCGGCCGCCTGCACCCGAAAGCTCTAAAAGCCCACCCACCCTGACCTACCAACCCTTGTCATAAGAGCGGCGACACTTTCACCACCTCTCAACATGGCCACCTCGCTTCTCGACACGCCATGGATCTGGCACCCCACCTGGGCCGACCACAGCAATGACTCGGCGGGAGCCTTTGTGCACTTCCGCCGCTCCCTATCAATCGACAGAGTCCCCGCCGGGCCCGTCGGCCTGCAGATCTCAGCAGACACCAGATACCGCCTCTACGTCAACGGCAGCCTCGTCCACGCGGGGCCCGTAAAGGGAGACTCGCACATCTGGTTCTACGACGAGGTCGACATCGCCCCATTCCTTATGGCCGGCGTTAATAATATTGGCGTCCACGTCCTCCGGCTCTACCACGGCACCCCGTACGGGACCAGCTTTCCTCGGATGGCCTTCCCGGGCCTCTTTGTGCGCCCGACCAGCGCCGCGGGGCGGAACGAGCTTCGCCTCGCGGGCGGCGACGCCTGGCTCGCCGCTCTCGACACGTCGCGGAAGCTGCGCGTCGACCAAAAGGAGGACGACTTCCTCCACGTCTACGAAAATGTCAGTAAGGACACCGGCCTCGAGTGGGTCGCGGCTAAGGTTCTGGACCTGCCCACATCCCACGGGATCGGGCCGCCCTGGAACCTCACGCCCCGCATGATCCCCATGCCAGAGACCGCGCGCGTCTCCCTGAAAGCGGTCCATAACGTTCAAAGTTCACTGCCGCAAGAGGCGTGGGAAGACATCCTCATAAATACAACCCGTGACGACAACAGTAACGCAGTAGGCATCCGCCTCCCGGCCGGCACCTCACATCGCGTGGAGCTCGAGGCGCACCATCACCTCACAGCGAATCTCCGCTTTCGGTTCGAACGGCCTTTCGAGGCGGGCAGCAGGCTCCGAGTCACCTACGCCGAGTGTTATGAGGACCCCCCCGAGTTTGTGCCGTACGTTCGGTGCAAGGGAGACCGGCGCGACCGGACCAAGGGCCTGCATGGTCCGGCGGACGAGTACGCTTTTGCCGGCCAGTCCGGCGCCGAGTCTGCGGCCAGCCTGCAGTACATCGCAAACCCACAGCGAGAGGAGATGTTCGCGCCCTTCCATTACCGCACCTTTCGCTTTATTGCCCTCGACTTCAACGTCGGCGACACCGACCTCGTTATGACGGGGCTAGACGTGGACACGACGAACTACCCCCTGGAAGTCACCGGGCAAATAGACACCCCAGACCCCCTCCACGCAAGCCTGTGGGCCACCAGCCTCCGGACCCTGACCAACTGCATGCACGACTGCTACGAGGACTGTCCCTTCTACGAGCAGCTCCAGTACGCTATGGACGTGCGGAGCTCGTGTCTCTTTACCTACTCCGTGTCCGGGGACGACCGCCTGGCGCGCCAGGCAATCATCCAGCTCCACAGCTCCTATAACGCGGACGCGGGCCTGATCGCGAGCCGGAGCCCCGCCTCGCAGCGCCAGGTCATCCCGAACTTCTCCCTCTTCTGGGTTCTGACGGTTGTGGACCACTTCGAGCACTTTGGCGACGTCAAGTTCACGCGCCAGTTCCTACCAGTATGCCACGGGATCCTCGACTCCTTTGAGCGGCGGATCGATCCCGAGCTGGGTTTGATATCATCCGAGACGAAGTTCTGGGACTTTGTGGACTGGACCAGGCAGTGGCGGCCCATGGGCGTGCCGGAGGCTGCAGAAACGGGGTATCAGACCTTCACCAACATGCTGTATGCCCACACTGTCCTGAGGCTGGTAGCCGTTCTCGAAGCTGTCGGAAGACCGGGCCTCGCCCAGGACCTCAAGGGCCAAGCAGAGCGTACAGTCGCGGCGGTCCGGAAACATTGCCGAGTTGCGGGCGAGGGTGTCTTCACAGATGGACTGGCAAAGGCGGCGGACTTGGATAGGGACTTGAGTCAGCACAATCAGATCTGGGCAGTACTAAGTGGAGCAGCCACGGGAAAAGAAGCCCGCAGGATATTGAGAGCCTGCCTACCAGTGCTCAAGACTGCCGAGACCGGCCCGTCCAGCGACGGCTCGCCGGGGAAAACCCTAGAGCAGTCGTTCCCCGCCTCTGCCTTCACTAAGCCGTCAATGGCCATGTCATTCTACGTCTTCCGCGCTCTCTCCCAGGCCGGCGGGACCTTATACGACGACGCCTTCCACAACATGTGGGACCCGTGGAGGGATCAACTCTCGAAGAACTTAACCACCTGGTGCGAGGACGACGTGACGCAGCGCTCCGACTGCCACGCCTGGAGCTGCGCCCCACTGTACGAGTTCATGGCGGAGGTGGCTGGGGTCCGACCCGCCGAGCCGGGCTGGGGCTCCCTTGCGTTCAAGCCTAGGACGAAGCTCCTCGGCCGTTTCGACGGCCGGGTCCCGCTCGCGGGTAAGCTGGGGCCGGGGACTGCGCACGTGAGCTGGCGGGCCTCGGAAGGAAGCAAGACCGTCTCCGTCACGTTGACGCTTGAGACGGCGGCCGGCGCTGGTGGCGTGCCTATCCTGGTGACTTTTCCGGATAATCGCGAGGAGGTTCACGTCGGCCCTAAGATAACACTGGAATTTTAACTACGTTTCATCTTGAATAAGATATGCTAGGCTAGAGGACATCAATATTAAGAGGCGATATACCCATTGTCTGGAGTACATAGAAGCTATATCCGAGTTAACAGAAATGAACCAAAAGCTAACCGTTACCCACGCTCCCAACATCGCTGACCTCACCTGCCGACCGCGTCGCATATGACCACGCTCCACTAGCAACCTGCTGACCTGCCCAGTAGGCGTTTAAATCTCGCTTTGGTACTCACCGACTAACCGAGAAGCTGGCCAAGTTCCGGTCAAAACCACTTGCTCGGTTCATTTGCCACCGGTGCTCGGTCTACATGCCACCGACGCCGATCAAAACTAGCACCACCCGGTCCTGCGTAGCGCCGAAGATGTAGGGGCAGAACGGCCGTGTCTTTCCCTTGCCCGCAAGGATGGGTTGCGATTCGCCGCCACCGACACACTCCGTAGTGAACGTGACTAGATTTGCCCTGGGGGAAAGGGGCAAGGGAGAGGACGACGGCTGCAAATACGCGTATTAGCTACCGAGGATACCCTCCTTGTACCTCGTACGAGAGCCTCCCCCTCGTCAATGGGACTCCCGCTAGCCGTATTAGGTTTAGGAACGCATTCTCTCCGGGGCCCACAGCCAAACTAGCGAATGAGGCGCTAGATTGAACCCTGGGCTCAACAAGGGGTTTTGACTAGTGCCCTGCCGCCGGGACTAGCATGCTTCGTTTCCGGCTTTCCGCGTGCCCATCCCCCTCAACACATGCCCACTATCCGGCTTTCCGCTCGTGGAGAAAAACCTAACCAAGCGGATAGACCGCCGCATGGAACCCAGGTACCTGTAGGCTAGGTAGCCGAGGAGCCAAACAGCGTGGCTAGGTTTGAGGGGCCCCGGATCCCCAGATCCCCCAGACTTCTGGGCACGCCACCACCCCAGATCAAGCTTACCATGTGGTCTGTTTTCGGCATAAAGTACTACCGCATTGAAGCCGGCCTCGACCCTTCCACGATACGCACGAAGATGCACAATAGCGGTTGGTGGCGGGTTCCAGCGTGAATATAAGAACCTTTTCACTCGCCCGGCGCCTCTCGACTCGTTTACTTCCTATAGCTCAGGTTCACCACCATTCATCCGAGAACCCTCCCCATCAACGATACTCGGTAACCTTCCATCCTCAACATGGCTACCATTCAGGATGACGTCGTCGTGTCGACGATGCCCGAGAGCAGCGTCGACACCAACAAATGGTGGAGATCCCGCAATCTACGGACACTGAACCTGCTCCTCATCATCCCCATGTTATCCATCTTCACCCAGGGGTAAGACTCGCGTAACCCGCCACCACACCCCACCGCCCGCTAACATCTGCTCTTTCCCATTGTATAGCTTTGACGGAAGCATGATGAACGGCCTCCAATCCGTCGAACCCTGGCGCGACTACTTTGGCGCGCCAAAGGGCTCGACGCTCGGGCTTTTCAACGCCGCATATCCAATGGGGGGCATCTGCGCCATCCCATTCATATCCTACGTCAGCGACACCTTCGGCCGGCGCTCAGGAATAGGCCTAGGCGCGAGCGTCTGCGTCGTCGGCGCCTCGCTCCAGGCCGCCGCCCAGAACCTCCCCATGTTTGTCGTCTCCCGGGGCATCCTCGGCTTTGGCGCCGTCTTTATCGGCGCCTCCGGCGCCCCCCTGATCACGGAGCTCGCCCACCCGGCCCACCGCGCCACCGCGACGGCCCTCTTCAACACGTCCTACGCCCTCGGGTCCATCGTCGCCGCGTGGGTGACCTTTGGCACGTTTAGGATCGCGTCGAGCGCCGCCTGGAGGATCCCCTCGGGCCTTCAGGGCTTGCCCTCCGTCATCCAGCTTCTCGGGCTGTACTTCGTCCCCGAGAGTCCCCGCTGGCTCATCTCCAAGGACAGAAACGAGGAGGCCCTGGAAACTCTCGCAAAGTACCACGCCGAGGGGAACAAGGACGACGCGCTGGTGCAGTTCGAGTACAACGAGATCCTCGATGCTCTCGTGTACGAAAGGAGCATCGACCGCAATAGCTGGATAAAGAACTATCTTGAGTTCACCCGCACAAAGGGGAACCGCAAGCGCCTCTTTATCCTCTTGTGGTGTGCCTGCATAAACCAGATGTCCGGAAACGCATTTGTGTCCTACTATCTCGCGCCCATCCTGTCCTCCGTCGGCCTCACTTCCAGCCTCGAGCAGACCCTGATCAACGCCACCCAGCAGATGCTCTCCTGGTTCTCAGCCCTGTACTTTGCGACGCTCCCCCAGAAGCTGGGCCGCCGGACCCTCTTCCTCGCCTCGCTGGGCGCCATCTTCGTTTGCCTCGTCAGCATCACCGCCGGAAGCGCCGTCTTCGAGGGCAACCCCAACAACAAGGTCGCGGGAGGAGCGGTCGTCGCGTTCCTCTACCTATTCTCCCCCTCCTACAACCTGGGTCTCAACGGAAACCTAGGCCTCTACATCACCGAGATCCTCCCGTTCAGCCTCCGCATGAGAGGCCAGGCGCTCTACCAGCTCTTCGCCACCTGCTTCACCCTCCTCTCGACCTACGCCATCCCCGTGGGGCTGGACAACCTGGCCTGGAAGATGTACACCATTTTCGTCCCCTGGGTCGTCATAGAGTGGCTCGTCATATTTTTCGTCTACCCAGAGACCAAGGGCCCCTCCCTGGAGGAGATTGCCTTCATCTTCGATGGACCCGACTCCCGTGTCTCCACCGTTGGGAAGCTGGATATCGAGCGAGCGGAGGTTGAACACAAGATTTGAGCAAGTCGTAGGGACGGTTGGGTTTACGTGGCGAGCGGAGGCCTGCTTGCTGATCGGCCAAGAAGGGCTGGGCGTGTATCTCTGAGCACGATGTTCTATGTGGACGGGGTGGGGTGGCCCTCAATGGTGCTTCAAACAATGTGTAGTTTGTGTATTCTGTGTACCAATGTGGACTCGAAAATGACTTTTTCGTTCCTTGGAAGATGATTGCTGCCTGCAGTGTGATGTTTACACCCGTTAACGTTGAATATCGGGGATTGCCGTGACCTGGTGTTGGCAGGAGCCTTCCTTCATGCCCTACGAATCCGGGCTCTTGGCAGTGCGGGAAGTCCCTGCACTTTTGGCCCGATACCTGGACAAGAGGATTCATTAGAAATGGTAGACATATACATGCTTGTATCATATGACTTGTCATTATTGAGCGATGGGTAAAGGTAGACCACACGTCCATTTCCGACTTCCCTCCGCCAGGCACCAATAGCCAGGCGCCACCAGTTGGTCACCAGGCACCCAGCCAAGCCCGCCCCCTAGTGCTTCATCCGCCCTCCTCTTCGGCGTCAGCGTGGCCGCAGACAGACTCTCGAGGGCCGGGATCCGGGACACTGGCAATCGAGGAGGACCCCAACTGCAAGAAAGAGTAAGTTCCGTAGACAGACCAAAAACTCCATGTGGCTGGAGAGGATTAGTGAGGTAACAGAGGTGAATGAGGGACCGTTGCCTGGAGACTGCTAATAGGAATCTTACTTCTCAAGCAGGGGCTTGTATGCATGTCCATGCGCCTTGTCTGGCATATGCCTTGATCCAATGGGTTTGATGCCCAACATCGGCGCGAGCCAATTCGCTGAGGACGAATCATTGCTCGAACCACACCAACCTAATCATGTGTAACCGTGAGCACGCTTGAGTGTCAGGCAACGGAAGGTTAAGAGGGGAGGTTCTGCCCAAATCTTACCCCTCACTCTCACACTTTGTTCGCCACTGCGGAACGATTACAGCATTGAATGCCCTCACTCCAATGCCACCATGGAAGCGATAGGTCTGGTCGCGGCACTAATGCCACTCGTTAATGCGATCAATACAATCGCGTCTATTTCCACAAAGCTCTCCGCTGATGACCAGCACAGCCTCACCGTCAACTCAATCCAGGCCGAGGCAGAAAATGTCAAAGAGGAAGCAGCTAGAGTTCTCGCAAACCAGGGGCTTCGTCCAGAGCAGGGTAACGCGAAATCCGAGGAGACCAATCCTGTCGTGTTGTCAGCTCAAGATATTTATCGGTTCGCCACCGAAGTTCTTGCTAGGCTCGAGGGACTGGGCGAGGAAACTGGTCGCACCACCATACGGTCGGCCATTCAGGGCCTTTCGATTACCAGCGAGCATCACGGTTTGCAAAGCCATGAGCGAACCCAGATATCTAGTTCTAGCCCGAAGAAGTTGGGAGAGTATGAATTCCCGAGTTTCTCCATGGCCCTTGCTGGGGTCACTGGGCGACTCTTCCCGATGCTGAGCCGTTGAATCTCTCGCACAAGAGGAGGCTAATTCATGATATAGAACCAAGACGTCGGACGCATCTCGTGATGCAATCGAAAACCCTGAAGAAAAGGAAGAGTTCCTACTTTACGATTCTACCGTCCTCGACGCCATTGGAGTTGACCGCATCGAAGAGCAACTCTCCGGAATACCAGAGCCTATAGAAGGAACGCTGGATTGGGTCTTCCAGGACGGGATCAATGTACCGGACAGCCATAATCCCGACTCCATTCAACTCAAAGACTGGTTCACATCCGGCAGCGGTATCTTCCACATCCGGGGTTTGCCTGGCTCCGGGAAGTCGGTACTGATGAAATACCTCTTCCAAAACCCCGAGACCCACGCACGCCTAAGCCAGTGGAGCGGCAATAAGAATCTGTTCGTCTCGGCAGCTTTCAACTTGCAGAGTTGGCGCGGCCACAATGTCGCCGGTATTGTAAGGTCGTTATTACGCGGCATTTTGAGCGAGTGTCAAAGACTGATCCAGAGATACTCCTACCGGAGCGCCTTACCCCTCCTTTGGCCGGGGAAAGACGCGAAGCCCATTATAAGCGACGACGAGGCTCGGATCATTCTTGAGCGGCTAATTGCTTCAAAGAGCACCGTTAACCATTCACGTTTTTGCTTCTTTATTGACGCCCTCGACGAGTTCGGGGATGCATCACAGAGCCTCGATGATTTAATCAAGATGCTGAAGCAATGGGTGGAGATGTCAGAAGGGGCTGTCAAGCTTTGCATTTCTAGCCGAGATATCCCCCTCCAATCCCTGTCAAACCAGTGTTTTTCACTTGAGGAGGCAAACTCGACAGATATCGAGCTGTATACTCGCACATTCATAGCACGTGAGTTGGAACCTTTTCTGGTGGAGGAAGAAAGAGGCATTCTTGAGCGACAGATCGTGAAGAGGGCTGCGGGAGCGTTCATCTGGGCCCATCTGGCCTTAACGGAGTTCGCCGCGAAAGCGAGAGCCGGCCAGCTGCCCTTACAACAAACCCTGCTTTTAGACGAGGTCCCAAAGACACTATCTGCTCTCTACGACGATATCTGGGAATCCGTTTCACCACACGATAATGCGGCTGCGGCGGCTGTGATGATTTGCCTTGGAGCGATTAATCTAACCAGCATCCCGGCTTTCATTTTATGGGCGATCTGGAAGTTCCCCGAGTCCTTTCGTCGCATCATCCAAACTACCGATCAGGACCTTCTCAGCCTTGCCCCAGAGCTAAAACGATATTTTCACGTCCCGAACGATGATAAGTGGCTTGAGGGTTTCACGTGTCGTCGGCTATTGCATTTTCAGGGCAACAAGAAGTGGGATAGAACTGCTTTCCTGGTTCATCAGTCCGTACTTGACTGGATACGGCTACCCAAGACTCTCTCTCAGCTTCGAAAATCCTCCGTATTTTTGAGCGACGAGTCGCACTTGGAAGCGCTGTGTTACGGCTATCTTCTCCTCATACAAGCCGACAATAGCATCGCGACCGAAGACCCCCCTGATGATGACGAAAGGACGGGGTCGAATCTCCACGCTCACTGTCTACGCATTGTCTTATTGTTTTCGACCTTCTTCGACCTCGTAACCCGCCTGGTTGGCCGTGTCTCTTTGGTCGACCGCGTCGCCGCGGTGCGTCGTTTGGCCACGTTGAATCTCCTTGGAACGGGCAGCTGGACCGGAGAAATTCTCTTGGGGAACACTCGGTTTAATGAACATTCCGAGATGATCCAAGATATTATGGCCGACATCTCAGCTCTCAGGGACCAAATTAGCGGCGGCGAGGTTCTCGCGCTACCGGAGCATGACACGGATACCTCGTCTTCCGCAAGACCGCTTTTCCCTGAGGAAGCAAAGGTTGCACCGGATGAAAGCGCTTATGGATCCAGGGATGGCCTCCACGACACAAATGACTCAGATTTGGCCTCCGAGGCGTCATTTGCCTTGTCGATGTTCAGTAATCCATCTCTGGCGTCTACGGCGAGCTCCGTACTCCAGGGAGCCGACCTCTCCGAGCAGTTCGTGTTCATACTCTTCCGTGATGACGACACGAAGGCTCTCTACGAGGAAGTCATCGAGAAGCTTGGCTTACGCCTGTTCTCAAGAACCCATGCCAAAATTCTCCGGACATATTTCCGAGATCTTAAGGCTCGTCTTGACAATGAGCTACAACGTCGAGCAGTCAGGGCTTTAGCCCACCCTATGCAGCGGCGAGAAATAACGGAGCTTATAGCCCGCTTTGCCAAGTCAAACGATTACAGGGACCTCGAAAAGCTTGTGGCGGACAACGAGCAGCGGAAAATGAGGCTAAACAGACTTTTGGAGAGAGCTAGTGCTAGACCGGGCCCCGTTGTTGTGGAAAGCCGGGAGGTAGTTAACGATGTGGAGCCTACAGACGACCAGTCAGAGGAGAGCGATGCCGAGAAGGTGGAAGAAGACGACGGAACCGAAGCTCCGCCACCCCTTGAAGAGATCACGAAGTTCCTTCTAAATGGACCACCCTTCCAGACGTTCAAGTGTCGGCTCAGGTTCCTGGCTAGGCCGCCACACGGTATCCCCAGTGCCCTATCTCAAGGCCAGGATATATTGAGGATGTATCTGGAAAGCCAGTTTGAAGAAGCTGCAGTTGGGGAATATGAGTGGATACGGGCTCTGGAAGAGGTCGGGTACACCTACGAGGAGATCGCGGATCTTCTCTTCGAAGAACACCACGATTCGCCGTGGATTTATTTCGACCCAAATACCTCCTTGGAAAATAGTCTTGTCGATATGGAGAAGACTCCGACGTCCCGTCTCAATGACGTCTTTCGCTCGGGAGCCATTCTTCCCGATCTGGAGCTCTCGGCGTGCGGGATCAGTGTTATCCGGCGGCTCGTCGAAGAGCTCTGCGGACTGGGTGGTGTTGCCCCCGCCTCCCGGAACCTGGGCGATTGGAATGGCACGGTTAATTTCACAGATGACAAGTCGCGGGCTATAGTGTCACATTTATCCACAGTCTCCAGCCTCAACAGCACCAAGACTGTCATCTCTCGGTTATTACGAGTAGCAGAGAGACTCCACCTCGCCGCTTTAATCCTCCATGACTCTAAGTACTGTTCGGGCAGCTTCACCATCTTAGCAGTACCAGCAGAACAAGCCAATGAGTCCCGGGAGGTGTGGCTCCGTCACGTTGACATTCAGCTTATTGTTAGGTTCGTTGGTATATACAGAGACCTGCTACAACTAGACGAGACGGCGGTAGAAGCGTCTGCCGAATTGGGGCAGTTACAGTTCATGTCGGAATCGACTGTTCTTCCCACGATCGCCAAGGGCAAGATTGACCAGCGACGCTTACCCGTCGAAGAAAAGATCTGGACAGCATTAAACATATCCTCCTTGGCGATCCAGCTTCTTAGTGTTGGACTTCTGTCTTTCGCCCAAGCACACATTGGGAGCCTCCGACCGTTTTTCCTTGATTCCACTCTCAAGATTATCCTCCTACACGGCCTCCATGATATCGATTATCCCTCTGCGTCTAACATGTGCATTGAAGTCGGGATGGCCGAACTCACTTGCCTCTCTGCGATGACTGGCGGGCCAGTGATTGTATTCCGCACGCCAACAAACCCTGATAGCACCGAACAACAAACGAGATTCGATGTCCGTGCTACCCCTAACGACATTCTCAACACCTGGGGCCCAGGGGGGCTCATTCATCCCAAGAGCTCAGACGCCAAATCAGCAGTAGCCATTGCCGTCGGCGGAGGCTACATTATTCCACCAAACGCCGAAGATGAGAACACCAAGTATCACTGGGGCCGCGGTCTGTCACTCTCGTCAACGGCCCCAGCGCTTGATAAAACAGCCGAGATTGTCATTGGGGCTACGATCTCGGTAAACGATCATTGTTCCAGTGACGAGGACATCTGTTGGCGCCGGTCATTATCCAATACTGCCGAGCTCGGAACATACCAGAGTTACTATGAGACTACTGAGTATCAATTAGGAGCTCAGGCTGGGTGCGATTACGCCACGGCCGTGTTCCAGAACGTGAAAACGAAGATGCCCGGAGCTACCCTTAAAGACGAGATCTTGAAGTCTCTCATCGACTTTCCCACAACGGTCTTCGACTATTACTGCGGCGTGAGAATCAGCTATTGCACCGGCGTTGCACAGAGAGTTCCCATGACGCAGCTTCTCGGCGACATGCTCCCAGTATTTGCAACAACTCTGACCGGAGCAGCGGAGAGACGACCCTGGAAGGAACTCGAATCCAGGTACGACGTAACCGAGATCTTCCGCGGGACGGAGTCCGCGTGGGCCGATCCGCAGTCTATCCGGAACTGGCTAGGAACCCTACGAGCAGACCGCTACAACTGTATCCTGCGTCTCATTCGCCTAATAGTGAAGACCCTCGCCGCCACCGGCCTCAGCCCATGCGGAAACTTCTTCGCAGTCGCCTGGCCAAGGGGTCACCTAGTCAAGAATTGCCTGCGCGTTCGCTTCGACGACGACGATGCGAAATGGATTCCCATGCTGGCGGACGCGGAGGACTGCGCCACCTTCGCGTACATCACTAACGCCTGCCTCCCCGTAGAGGGCGTGGTGGATTGTCGTGGGCCGAACCCAATGTGGGCGAGCAAAGTCCACCTGCTCGAGACGGCAGTCTCTTTCCCCACGACGCAGTCGGTGGGGAGCCTATGTCATGGAGAGACGTATTTCTTTCTCAAGGACGGGGACGAGCCGGCTTGGTTTAGGGCGATTATGGGAGAGGGGATTTCGCATGCTAGTCTCGTTAAGGTGGGTACGTTGTGGTCTATTTCCTGGGGGGTGAAGCGTAGGTTGGTATTATTGGAGGAGAAGAAGCGTAATGAGCGAAGGATTCAGGAGAAGCGCATCTTTGGGCACTTGGCGGAGGAAGTCCGCGTCCACTCACGACTGCGGTAGAGTGCCTGTTTTCCTACGGTGATTCCTGCGTCGGCATGGCTGTCTCTAATTTGGAGCCCTGTGAGGCTATACACCTCGCGGGTTCGTTCCGTTCGGAAAATGGGACTGATTCTTGCCATATCTGGCCCACAGGTGATCCTGTCCCACCGAGCTCTTTCCTCTATGGCACTTTGACCTTCCTTCCCTTGTACCTAGAGTCATTGACAGGCCACATATACACACGTTCCAATTTATCAATGGCTCAGGGCTATTCGTCGCCCGAGGCGCTACCATCATAGGGTCTCGTACAACTTCGCCTCTTATATCGTAGATCTCCCTACATCTCGGGCCCTCATCATTTCGTTCCTTTTAAACAGAACACCAGAACGTTGGGATACTCCAGTCCTTCGCACCGCACCAGGGCCTCTCGCAGTCTGATAACACGATCCTCCACGTCAAGAAGTAAGCTGCACACCCTCCTTCATTCTTAGCGTCTCCCACGCAGAATTATACCAACGACCACGAGCCAAACAGGGCGCACCCCCCAGGTCCCTGCAAAGCCTAATTTCCAGAGTATCATCGCCCAGCTTGGACGCGGAGATGTACCTGCAGAGTTGCTCTAGTAGGCTGCCGTTGTTGTGGTGGATGCAGTATCGGGGCCCCTCTATCCTGGAGGTGCTTAACTTCCGGGATAAGTTGCCAAGTCGGTGATAGCCTCGAGCGTGCTTTGACGCTCGGAAATACGGTATTTCTGCGATTAGTTCGGATACGATAACTTCCGAGATTAAAGGCTCCTAAAGAGCCCCGGAAATTAGTGATAAGGCGTTTGTATCGAGGTGGAACTAGAGACAAGTTTGAGGAGGTAGGAGATACTCGGTCTTGATCGAAGAAGTAACGTCTGGACAGGTTGAAGATGCGACGCGGGGGGGGGGGGGAGCTTGGCGCGCGCCTTCACGTGACGAGATTTGGAGGAATCAGAGAAATAGCATGCCCAGCAGCGACACTAGAATTCCAGGCACCACCTCAAACCCGCCCAGATGTTTCATGCGCCCTCGTATCATCCCGAAACAGTTCAAATCCAGAAAAGCATGCACATTTCTCGTATTCCCCAAATAGTTCAGGGCCACTCCCCCGGTGCCTGGCGCTGCTCAGCCCCCTGTGAGACCCGCAGGAAGGCCACTTGTTCCCCATCTTGGTGGGCCTTGTGGCCGATCCGCCATCCTGCGGCGACAGGTCGTGCGGGGGACCCAGGGCAAGGCAGCAGCGAAACCGGGAGCCTCAAGGCAGCAATCGAATATTTGATGTCCCATGTCTCCCGCTCGTCCCTTCCGTCATCCTCTGCGACAAAACCCCACCTTCGACCTGACTCAGCAGTAAATCCACATCTGTCCCTCCCGCTCCGCCGTCATGTCCCTCCTCCGCCTCCGCCGCCCCACCAAAACCCCGGGCCCAGAACCCACCTGCCCGGACCCGGCACCACCCGCCGCCGGCACCGGCCCCACTTTCATGGACCTCCCCCCGGAGATCCACCTCCTCATCTCCCAGCACCTCATCTACCCCGACGCCCTCTCCCTCAAGCACGCCAACCGCTACCTCCACGCCCTCGTCGGGACGGGCGTGACGCTCAAGGTGGAGTGGCTCGTGCAGCGCCGGAGCCTGCACCTCGAGTGCCCGAGCCACACGCGGTGCGACCTCGGCTCCGACCTGAGGTTCTGCCGGGGGAGTGTCGCGTGAGTGCTTTTCCGCCCTCCCTACCCAAAATCCCATGTAGATAAAAAAGGTGACTGACAGCTTTCCCAGGCTCTTGATGAAGAGGAGGAGAGAGCACATAGAGTGCGAAAGCCGCCCGGGCCTGGGCTGCGTAGTCTACAGCACCCCGACGTGCCCCCACCGCCGGAGCCTCACCTCGCGGTGGCTGAGGTGGCTGAGGATTACCTTGACGGCTGAGCTCTGGTGGCTTCTCCTCGCCGCCATCCCCCTTGTCTTTTGCGGGGCCTGGTTCGCCGAGTTCCTTAGGGTGGACCGGAACCGAGCTACGGTAGAGGTGCTGAGCGATGACTGAGGGGAAACCCCGACTTTGTTTCTGTACTCTCCTTTGACCCTCGATATGAGCGTATTCTATCTTAGGGTCGCAAGGCATAAAATTCCGCGGGTCGGATGTAATGTTTAATGGATTCGGGGAAAAGGCTATTGCTGATATACGTTGCGTTGCACCTTGCACTCATGATTTGCATGCCGAGAGCGCCACTGTGATATGGCATCTCTACTATCCTGGATGACACATTGCAGGCCTCATGGACGGGCTGTTAGACACGGATGAGATAGCTCGTTGGTACTCAAGACTATAGGGATAACTATAGAAAGCACATCTTTTCATACCACCCCTCCCCAGAAACAGCGCGGTCATTGCATTACTTCTAGTAGCGCTTCCAAAAGTGAGTACACTTTTGTCCTCGTCTCCGAATAACTTCTCACAAGCCCAGGAATATAGCCCTTCGACTATCAGTAGACCCACTGTTAAGCGAAGTCCTTCGGGTATCCCGCCACGTCCTGCATCCACGTCCTCCTCACATCGCCACGAGGGACCCCGACATCCTTCCGCGTCGGCCTCTTCTTGTCTGATTTGTATTCCCCAGAAAATGAGCGGCCGCCATACCCCTCCAGGAGTCTATTAGGCCCGCCACACGTCCAGGCCAGGTCCGTCGTGTCGCGGCCGGCCCCGACCCTATGATACCCCCGAACGGTGACGACCCACCGCGTGCTTCTCGTCGACTTCTCAATAGTCAAGTCATAGTCCGTGAAACAGGCGTCGCACGAGCCCACCGTACCCGAGCACGGGACGAACGGCTCGGGCGTGGGGCCCAGCGCCTTGTCGAGGCTCGTTATGCGGCGCGCGAGCCTGCCGGTTCGCCTCTCCCCGCAAGCATAGACGTGAACGCAAACATTGAAGCCCTCGTCCACCTTTTCCCGCATCTTCTTGTCGGACCAGTTCCCGTAGTCGTTTCGTATCTTCTGGGACAGCGTGTGCGTGACGCACAGGTAGAGCTCTCCGTCGATGATCCTCGCGCTCCGGTCCCTGCTCCACTCCGGACGCATGCTGTGATAGGGCTCAGTCTCCGGGGTCCCCGCAACTGCATTCAGGTCGGCATGGCTAAGCGGTAGTCCTAACTCCCCGCCGTAGAAGTGGCGGTTCATGATGCCCCGGACCTGCGTAAAGGTAATATCGTAGCTCCTCGAATACGCGGGACCGGACTGCAGGTTCTTGGAGTCCGCCCCGGAGCATATAAGGTTCTGTCGAAGTGGGAAGTAGTGCATGCCATTGCAGAAGCAGCAGTAGACGAATCGGTCCCCCTCGTCCTTCTCCAGGAGGCGCAGGAAGTTCCCCCGGGACTCGCCTAGATCCGCCCCCTGCGGCCTAGTGACGAGCCAGTGCAGCTTCTTGCACGTCAGCGAGAAACAAATCCCACATTTGAGGTCCAGGGCATCCCCGATGAGGAGGAGAATCTCGTTTGGCATGTTGAGTAGGAGTGACGGCTCCGGGGTAGGAGCCTTTACTTCGCTTTCCCCAGCCTCGCTGGGTATGAGCCGTGCCGTTTCATAGATCGTAGTATCTGAAACCACATCACTCAACATGAGGGCTTTGAGAAAAGTGGACAGTCTGCCCATATCGGTCGGAACAGCGTGCGTGAGTGAAAAATCTCGTAGTTGGCGTGGGTGCTGTTTTCGGCCGTTTTTATTCGCTCTTCTTCTGTTTGGAAAAGGTCATGGAAGGGCATGAGACTGTGCGCCTGTTGCCCAATGACGGGGCATTTTAAGTAGTGACGCTGCGTCTCAGGCGGCGCCTCATTTAGTGACAGTGTGGGATCGAAGGTTTCCGCGTTTCGATCCCGTGGTCGACTTAAAACTTTTCGGCGTTGCCGCGGCAAGTCGGGTTGGATGATGGAGCTAGAACAGGAGCCGTGGGCTTTTTTAAAAAGCTTATAGCTACGAACAAACCCAAACCCGGGGAGGCGACCGGTCGCGGAAGGTAGCCACTGGAGAGAAACCGTACGTGGTAGGATTCCCTTGTATTATTCTGCGTATGGGTCAATACGCATGAAATATTCGGCTACGACGGCCTGTTCAACGTCCACGCCCTATCACTAGCTAACAGGAGCCTGGCACTCCAGACGCTTACCTAGTCCTAAGTTAAACCACAAGCCGAATATATGATGTGGCCTTTACTATATACCTCATTTCATCAGTCACTGGAAATGAGTGGAAGCAGCGGGGTTTAACCCGAGCCATGAGCACGACTAACGATCATACTTTCTATTGAACTCGTGAACTCGGGGTTACTGGAAGTAAACAGCATCCACAAAATTGCGAGAAAACAAAACGCTAATGAGCGAACTTAGTTCGCTGTTGTCGTCATACTCTTTCTGTCACGTAACTAGGCCACCTTTCTCCACGGAAGGCTGATGCCTCCGCACGTGTCACAGCCATAACACCTTTTTGAACAAACACTCATGTAATTTCTATCTGATATCGCCCCATGGCGGATCAGGCCCTAACAACGCCCTTGTCGGCTCACTAAGTTCTCTGCCGCCTAGGTGTATCCGAGATACTTCTCAGAACATGATTCTCCGCTCTGAGTGTGACTGATGTAGGAAAACTAGTTTTTATACAAAGTACGGCGAGGCGTAGGGCGTTGCTGGGCCGCAACGACGTCAGCGCCGTACTAGATCATCCGCCCTGGTCCTAATGTGCAAGGCCGTCAATCCCGGCCGGCGAATAGGTAAACTATTCTAAGTCCCTAATCACACGAGCTTAAAGAAAAAGCTTGGTGACCGTGAAAAAAGATGTCACCTATGCGAACCACGCCCTATACCCCTTATCTACAGCATCCCTTAAATCACCACGGTGAGGACCTGTATGGGGACTAGACATATCCCTGTGCCACGCCCCATCATGTCGGCGCAACGACTTCAATTCCCGACCAGCCGCACCCTAACCTGCCCTCGCCGCTCTATTACTAATATAGAGCCCGAAATTTATACTCGCCTTAGATTGTAAGGGATGATGCTTCTACACTTCTCCAAGTTAACGCCGACCCCCATTTGGTTCCCCGATGCCCCGGCCCTGTCGAGGGTCGGCCACCTGTATAATGAACATGAAGACGATGGTCAGTCTGTTAAGGCGACGGTAACCCTAACCAATACTAAGATACACACGATAGCAGGGACTAAGCAAGAGAAGCTACCATAGCGGTGTTCTTAACTGAGAGCACCCTTTAACTAAACTATCGTCGGCTAATAGGACTAGCAGAGTATCTAGTCATCAATAAGCGGGCCCCTATAGCATAAACTGAGCAGCCTAGTTAAAGTGCGCAGCGACGCGTTCTAGTAACGTAAGCCGCCTTCATAGCTCAGTGGTAGAGCGCATCACTAGTAATGATGAGGTCGTAGGTTCGACTCCTGCTGGAGGCAAGCGAATATCTTTTTGTTCATCATTTTTCCATTTCTTTTTCTGTTGATTTCCTATTTTCTTTTCTAGACCGAGTAAATGCAAAGTCACGGCGCGCCCTCACCCCCAAGGCCATCAATACTCTGGAGGCTATTAATCCCTGTAAGGCGTCAAGGCGACCTTCCGGCGCTTACCCATCCGCCCTATCCCATCTGTATTACCACACAACCCCGCTCTCGCCCACCCGACATTAAACTCGGGAACCAAAGACTCCCAATAAACTACTCCAGCTCGGAGCAAGACCACAATGTCTCACGATACAGTCGCAATCACCTCCCAATGCCTCTGTAGGGCTCACACCTTCACCACATCCGTAAAGAAATCAGCCCTCCCCCTCACTGCCACGTCCTGTCACTGCGACTCCTGCAGACATGTGACCGGCGCCCTCTACCTTAGCGTCGCCCCCTGGCCCAACCAAGGTGAGGACCTCTCGTCGCTGCAGACGCACAACTTCTCCGACGCGCTGGTGGACTACTCCTGCGGGACGTGCGGGACGCCCATGTTCTGCAAGAGGACGAGGCCCGGGGCGAAGCCCAACGTCTTCACGGGGACCCTCAACGACGCTCCAGACCTGATTCGGTACGGCGATCATATTTTCGTGAGAGATACCCTAGACGGCGGCGCGACAGAGTGGCTACGCAAGGATCACCTAGACGGGGGCCCAGTCAGGCGCTGGGAAGCCTGGCACGAATCAGACGGAAGACTAGGCGACGAACTCCCGGGTTCCTGGCCTGACCCGTCTAATCTTCCCCGACCGTCGGAAAATGTTGCACCGGGGAGCACGCCGTTCCACTGTCTCTGCCGCGGCGTGAACCTCGCCCTACGAAGCGCGGCAGACCTTGCCGACACCCCGAGGGAGGGCCTCCCTTTCTACATCGACCCCGACACGTACAAGTACCTTGTCACCAGCTGCGCATGCGAGTCGTGCCGCCGCTCCTGTGGCACTGACATGGTGAGCTGGACATACGCTCTCCTCACGCACATCGAGTTTCCGTCGAGAACTGGCGACTCTACTTCCACAACGGAGAGCTTCCCTCTCAGCGTCTCGGCACTCAGGGAGGCCGTCTCTGCCGAGACCCGGGACCCCCGCCTGGGAACGCTTGCTCTGTACAAGAGCTCTCCCGACGTAGAGCGGTATCATTGTTCCCGATGCTCCGCACAGGTATTCTACGCCGTCGCGGACCGACCGGATACGATCGAGATTTCCGTCGGCCTACTCAGCCATACTAGCGGCGCGAGGGCCGAGGGGCTCCTGCGGTGGGATTATGAGAGTCTGAGCGAGGGAATCAATGAGGTGGGTGGCTGGAGGCACGCCTTCATCCGCCAGGCAAAAAGGGAGCGCGAGGAGTGGAGAGAGCAGAGGGGATATCCGCGGGTATGGAAGAGGGTGGAGGAGGAGAGGCAGAAGGCTAGGTCTGTGCTTCAGGACAACGCTGCGAAGTGAAAGCCGTGTGGCTTCCTCGACAATTATTCTTGTGTGGAAACTCTAGGGTACTTCAATGTTGGGGGATACTGATGCACACATACATATGTTGCGGTTTCACATGGGATGACACTCACTCTAAAAAACGAAATACAATACTAAAAAAATAAACCTGAGATTTACTATGCTAGAATACTACCTTAGCCAGGTGACCCCCGTCTCAAGCCCAAGGATGTATGTTAACGCGAGGTATCATAAGTGTAGGGCCCGGTGTAATCCCGTCAGCATATGTATCCTGGTTCAGTGATATGCATGTTGCGATGCTCAGTAATACGATGCGAAGCCTAATCGCCACGCCTACAGAGCAATAGCCTATACAAGTTCAAGAGCGATATGCCTATATGATACCCTGTCTTCTCACAGAATGCATACTTGAACAAAATATCCCAGAAGGCCGCGGTAAGTACGTGGCTAATATAGCGAGAAAAGATAACCTGGTGCTTGTATTCCTTCTAGTGAAGAAGGAGCGGATGCGTGCATGCGCACAGACGGTAAGCCTGCCCAGGCAGCCAGCCAGTTCAGAAAGATGCGGGGTTTTCATTTTCTCCTCGTCCTCCCTCAATAGCCAGGGTACTTATAGTACTACCCGAGTTGTCGAGGAAGCTTTCAGTCATCACATAGTCCGACACCGATACGCTCTGAAGGTCACTCGACAGATCTAGGCCCGGCCCTACAGGTTCCAAGAGACGGTCCCACCTAACCGCTCCATCCCTACCCTACGCGCTTGCCTTACACACAATTTCATTGCGGCCCGATGGCCAGCTTGAAAGACCTCGACGCCGCCCTCCGAGACCACTGCGGCATATGCGGCGCCTCAATCGAGGCCGACGAGTCGTGTATAGCGCGTACGTGCCGCGACCCTGACATCTGCCTTAATCAGAATCTCTTGCAGTGGCTAACATCAACCAGTCGTGCAGACAAAGGATAGCTTAGGATCCTTCCGCAGCCTCGGCCCCTTCAACTTCCCCAATACCGAATACCGGCGCCTCCGCTTCAACGAGACGTTTGGGTCCTCCTGCGATTGCACATCCGACTCCGCGGTCGTCCACAACGATTGTTTTGATGCTGCGAGGTTAGAGGGGCTAGACAAAGACCGGATATGGACCGCAGCCAACCGGGCCTCTCCGTGGCGAGGGGCTCCGCCTCTTCGGCTCGGGCGGGACTACATCCCGCTGGACTCTTCACCTGCTGACGGCCCTGGTCTAAGAAGATTGCGGGAGCTCCCCTCAGAGCTCGTTGCACTTGTCTACGAATATTCGTCGGACAGTCTATTTTGGCGGTACAACGCGTGCCGCGATACCGCTAGGCGCTTACGCGCATCCGCCCCGGAAGTACTCTCGATCTCGGTGTCGATGGTCTTGGGATGGGAGCGCGGAATGTCTCCGTCCCTTGCGTCCCAGCATAATGAGCGCGTCAAAGTGCGATTAACCATCGACTCGTTTGGCCTGAAGAGGATTGAGAAGTTTGAAGAGGAACCGCGATACCAACAGCGACGGACCGGCAGACATGCTTTCATCATACTAGAGCCTCACGAAGCTCGAATCACCAAGGTGCACTTCAAGGTAAAGTCCCTGGCTACAGGTTTACAATAGCTTATGTATGTTCTGTATCTGACCTCGTATCCAGTTTCAAAACGCACGACTCCAGCTACACGCAACCTGCAGAGGCTTCCACATCTGGGACACCTCCTCCCGTCCTTCGCCCGTACAATACTTTCTATCACCCGACCCCATGCAGGCCGAAGCTTCAATCCAACTTCGCACCATCGAGCTGGATAAAATAACGGGGCTCACCTTCTTCGTCGACTACACCGATATATACGCCATCCACGTTCATACCCCGTCCAGCCCTTCGGCAGGAGAAACCTGCCCCCTGTCCTCGCAGCTGTACAATGGCCCCGTTCTCTGGATCTACGTGCCCATCCCTGAAGGCGACTCCGTCACAGCCATTGGAATGAGAAAAGCCCCCAAGACCGGAGCAGTCTGGCTGCTGGTAAGTTCCCGCCACTAATTTTATTTCGAACTACACGGCAGTGAAAGATGGAACTTGGGTAACCTAACAGGAGGAAACAAAGTTCCGTTTAAGGCTCGCTGGGGACATAGTATTCGGACTCACCGGACGCTATGACGACGGCCTAGGCCCCTTCAAAGCCGAGTCCTCCCCGGCAACCCTGATCCACGATATTCACAGACACAGCCCCAGGCCCATCTCCGTCCTCGGAGTCCGCGGCGACGGTAGCCCGACGACGCCCATCTGCCCACTCTCCCGTCCCGTGCCCGGCAAGGGAGACCTAAGATACATGCACCTGGCCTACAGCTCGGCGCCCCTCCGAAACATCCAGCGTCTCCGCGTATTCCGAAACGCGAAGGGTTCATGGAGGGGCATCCTGCTCTCATACCGGAACGGAGCGCAGCGGTCTGTTGGCCAGTGCCGGTTGGGCGTCGACGACTCGACTCCGTACGATGACCCGCGGGGCATCTGTCTCTTTGGAACGGCGGCACTTCAGCACGCCGAGAGCGGGTATAACGACGAGTTCAACGCAGGAGATGCCGTGATCAGGACTGGGGACGCGTGCGAGCATGGGTCGCCTTGGCTCTATCGGTGCTGGCCACTGATTGGGGAGCTGGGGGTTTGGTTTTCGGGAGGTGTGGCGAGGATCAACGTCATTGTATGAGTTATAGTGATAGAACGCATAATCAGGAGGGACGGGTGGTATATTTGTCGTTCTTAAACATGAACCTGACGATTACTTGCCTTTATGAGAGGTAGTCGGTGAGTTGTGATGATACCTCCAGGCTGTATTGCAATCCAGAGCAACAGCCGCTAAGTAAAAGGCCAGGGACGGCCAGAATGAGCGGCGCAAGTGCAACCAGCGAAGACGATTCTGAGCCTGTTTTCGCCCGCGAGAATGGTGCCGTGCGCGGATTGGGACACCTCACCGAATCTTGTATTATTACAAAAGGACTGAGCCGGATGATCCCTGTTTGGGTAGCGGCGGCGGATGAGTGATCCACGACGAGCTATGAAAGACTTCTCCTCAATCGCTAGTCAATCTCAACCACAGCTGGTATCACAAAAGCGATACTAACAGTCTTGGGGTGATTGGAGACACATGATTCACTCAGGCTGAATAGGTCTTGGCAAGGCGTCGCCTGATAAGCCACGCGCTCCTTTACTGTGGCAGTCCGGTCCACGGGTGTGATATCAAGCCAGGCTCGGCCTGGGATCGGGTCAGACCGGTGTAATGTAGCCCCCGGTGGCCTCCCCGCCTCACCTAAACGTACCCGACAGTCACTTTTAAACTATCGGCGAATCTTATTTAGTGCCCGATCTTGTAGAAAATTCCTTGCCGTGTCTTATTACTACTCCACACACTATTTCCGCAGCGTCCCATCGACATCCTCGCGTTCCTTGGGTGGCTGTCAAGCATGCCGTTCAAAAGGCTCCTCTCCTTCTCCAACAAACTTTCCAACCGTCAGAGTAACGACATGGAGGGCAACAGCGGCCAAAGCTCGGAGGCCGAGAAGCGCTCGCCTTCCTTCAACTCCGATTTCCCTCCGCCCTACACAGAGCGCCCTAGCGCATCCGGGTCAAGACGGCTAAGCGGAGTCAGGGGCAATAAGGGTCTCTCAGAGGGTGTCAATAGCCTTGCAACAAGTGATGATTACATCAAGCTAAGGCCTCCACCCACAGCACGATATCTCCTCGGACTAGAAGACGACTCCGCACAGCTGAGACCAGTCAGCTCGACCAACTCTATTGTAGACCCGCTTCCCTTCGAATTCGAACTCGTCTGCCTGCGCTGCTGGGAATTCCAGCAGGAATGCACATGCCAATCCAAGCCAGTCCTCGCCATTCCTCCCTCATCCCTTTCCGCCACAAAGAAGTCCTACGGAAAGCTACCCGTACCAGTCCCCCTCATCAAGAAGATCGGAATGCGAGACACGCACTTCGCCTCCGGTGTCGCCCACGCCACCTGGCCCCTTATGTGCCGCAGCATGGTCCCCATCTTCAGCTCGGACTCGCTATCCGTACTACGCTCCCGCGCCCTCGAGAGGACCCCGGACGCGAGGACCTTCCTTGACGCCGCATACCCGTCCGTGACTGCCAGCCCGGGAGCAGAGTGCCAGTGCGGCTGCCGCGAGACCATCTGCGCGCAAGTCGCGCTCCGGCACGACCTGTACAACAAGCCTAAGGACTTGGCGCGCGCGACCTCAACCTCGTATACCTTCAAGGGGCCGCCGAACTTTGGATTCACTGCGGTCCGGCTCGGCAACGGGAAGACCTGCATCACGGCCAGTGACCACGGCAACTCTCTCACAGAAATCGACACCGCGTTTGAGGACGACTACCTTTTATGCCGGAGGCTGCGGTGCGTCGGATGGACGGACTCCATGCCAAATGACAAGAGCAACCTGATGCCGTGGGACGGCGTCCTATCCAACGTGCTGGACGGCGTCCTCAGCCGTGTCCCGAACTTCTATCTCAATTTCCAGGTCATGACGGCACGGCGTTACATCAGCATCGCAGACGGGGCCCGGGTGGTTATGCGGTCCGAGAACTTAGGGGTCGGTATGGGCCACATAGTAATGGACTTGAAGGAGAAGCCTTATGAGACGGTAAACCTTGTGGAGGGGACCATCCCCAGCGTTTATGGTACGCCCCAAGACGTCCTTGACACGAGCGACATCCGGTCGCCCTCAACCCGCGCGGCGCCTAGGCGCGAGAAATCCTCCTCGGCTGCTCAAGAAGCCGTAGGGTATGGATGGGATCCCGTCAAGCTGGACGTCAGCTCGGGAAATACCTACATACGGGTGGCATCCGACTCGCAGGTGAGCAACATCGGCAAGGCTATATGGCCCCCAAAGAGACCCTTCAGGGGACAGGAGTGTTCTGGCGTGTGCGCAAGGAAGAGTATCACCGTGGATTCCGCGGGCTTTTCGCCTCCGCGGGACCAGGGAAAGGATACGACGGTATACATCTTGGGAGCAGATGCTGCCCCGTATGTGGTGGTTTCCCAGTACGCCCACACACACAAAAAGGAACTGTATTTCGTCAACTACGACGAGTGTCTGGCATGCACCATATTGCATGTTCCCGCTGGGAGCATCGTTGCTGGACCGTTACCCAAGCCGTTCCTGAAATGAAGTGGCGGAAAGGCAAACATGTGCAATAGGATATATTACGGCGGAAACCCCCACCTTTTAGTCTTTAAAAGTCGCTGCAAGGACCGAGCGGCACATGACCTTCACCATATCAACCCTCATTTTGCGTCGGTACATAGTTTTAAAATGCACACATATATTTGGCGTTCTAATCACCGCTCAAAGATTCTCTGGAGTTGACGTCCCACACGAAGTTTCATATATATATATATAGGATCAATCTACATCACCCAGACTTCTCCTTCTCAATAACAGCAAGGAACAAGTCATAGTTAAGCGGCAACCTCTCCCCCATCCAGATAGCCCTCTCCGAGTGATCCCTCAGCTCAGCCTCAGTCTGCGTCTCGCCCTCCCCCGGCGCCGTGTTCGGGTGCACGAGGACGGACAGCGGGCCCCGGTTAACGGCGAGCCATGGGATGAAGGCGCCGAACTGGACCGGCGTGAAGAGGTTGACCTCGAACATCGCGATGGGGTGCGGGCCGACGGGCTTGTCCCAGAATTTGTAGATCCTCAGCTCGGGGACTTGATTTCGGGATATCCGTTAGCAGCGTGGATAGGCAAAAAGGAGTTTGCTCAAAAGGCTTGAGTCCACTTACATTCCCGCCTGATCCGTTCCCACAGCTCATACGCATATTTGGCCTGTGCCTCGTCGTTTTGGAAATGATAGATGTGTATGTCACTTCACGCAACCTGTCAGCCTCTTGCGTCGCCAGGTGATGGGATGTTGGAAGGAGACTTACAATCCACCCCGACGGCCGTTGTCAAGAGGAACCGGAAACCGCTCGTACGAACCGCTCAGACCATCGCGCGAGGGGTTGACGAGGCTCTTCCCATCCGGGTTCCTCTCCTCCGAAAGCGGAGGGGCATTCTCGTAGCCCACTATGGGGGAAGGGTAGTTGTACTTGACAGGGCGTGACATGGTCGATGTCGTATGGAATGGTCTTGCTGTTTGGATGCACTTTGGGGGAAGCGGGGAAGCGGATATACAAAACGGTCCGGGCCGAGATATCGGCAGTTTTGATGACGTGATGCGGTTCCTGACAGCGTACATAATTCCGGTCTAGGCCATCCAAGCGTTTGCGCGGAGGCGGATTAATAACAAAACAGGCCGAAACCGGTGGAATGGAATAGAAGGAATATCCTTAAGGTGCAACACGCTTGTCCCCTTGAAGAGACGCGTTCGCAGCATGTGATAGAGTGGTGTAGAGGAAGATGGAATCTCATACGAGAAAACACTTACGGCATTAACCATCTTGGCTTATAGTTTCCATTCCTGTTCCTTCTTGCCGCTTACTAATTCAAAATACTTGATTCCTATCGCGTAGGGCAGTTGGCTGTCGCTCGACACCGAGACACTGAGAGCTAGTTATTGGGGGTACCCACCCTAGCGGAGAAGCCCGTCTGCCGCTGAAGACAAGACTCGCCAAGCCGCGAATGGAAACAATAAAACAAAGCGACAATAGCGAGTTTCGGGAGCGCCGTAATGCCTTACACAGACACTTGTGTTCGCGCCAATGTACTGAGCCTATGTGTAAGCCAATATTATTGTCCGCGCCATCCAACCCATCGATTTTGAGACATCACTCTCATATCTTCCTCCTACCTTTGTTACACCTCATTAAATAAGCTATTCCCAGCCCATGGTTTTATGGACATGCCTCGAGTTGCTGCCTGTCTTCATCCCAAAGTCTCAACGGGGGTTATTCCGCCACTGACCAGACTCACTAATAACTGGTTCCAGCCACGGCCAATACTCTCTCCTTACTTACATGCCTATTCGCCTCGCGCACCTTAAATGGAGCACCAATCTTCCTTATGAGCTTCAGGATCACGATCACCTACCCTGAGCACTAATCTAATAGAGTATGACTTAATTATCGAAATAAAGGGTGTGGAGATAGTAGCCGTCGGCACAACTTGCCTGGTTTGGAACATCACCAAGACCCCTTATCCCTCGAACAACCACGATACCGCTGCCGAGCTGGCGGCAGGGGCCCAAGTGCTGGGACTTCACCGGCGCCTCGTTCCGAATATCTTATGGGACGAGTCGACACACGCCCTAAGCATGGAATCCATGGCCAACGGGACTCTAAAGGACTATGTCGCCGATCATCCTGACCTCTCTGTCGGACAGCGCGTCCTCTGATCCCGACAAGCCGCGCAAGGTCTTATCTCCTGCATGCCGTCGGCGTGGTACACTACGAAGTGGGCCCACACAACTTCCTACTCGACGACCAGCTCGACCTCAAGATTTTTGATTTCGGCGGCTCTTCCGCGAATGGGTCTCGGCCGGAAATCTGTGTTGATACGCGCTACGTGCCAGCCGACGATGCGTGGTGCCGCGGGTGGAAGCTAGCGCCGGCTGGAGACATTTTCGGGTTTGGCTCGACTCTTTACTATATTGCTACGAGAACTACTCCGTTTCATCATGTTGAGAGTGGTGAGGTGGACAAGCGGTTTTCTGCGGGCGTATTTCCGGTCGTTGATGGTGTTTTATATGGGGATATCATACTGACATGCTGGACAGGGCAAGTTACATCTGCGGACAAGGCCCTGTCTGCGTTTATGAGCTTGTCAGAGGACACTTCACAAGGTGAGCGTACCAAGAAATAAGTCGACGATATCATTCTTTATGTAGTGCTTCGAACTGGTCACCGGGTGTTCACATCTCCATGAGAAGTTCCAACAGACCAGTTTCCACACTTTCCGTCATTGTGGACCTGGTCTAAAATTTACGTTTTCTTGCGGCATCCACGGCACTCGACTTGACGTGTATAGGGTTGATATAAAAGAACGGGATTAATTCCTACCCTCTGGCCCCATGTTACCGAGAATGGGACATGGGACGTGTCTAATAGTATTGTACTAGTGATAGACCGGCAGACTTGTAAAGTCTGGAAAGGTGGAAGTTCCCTCATATCAAGCCAATATGCGAGAGTTGAATCACTCAGCCACGATATTGCGGATTCACAAGACCTCGCGATAGAGCTATCACGCTTCTCGCGTTGCACTAACTGAAGCTGGGCCTAGCTCGGAAACCAAGCCACAAATACACGACGTTCCCTCTCCTAGCCTCGGATAAATGGGGTGTTGGCTCCAAAATTGAACGACTTTCGAAGGTGTTAGAGGCGGTGAGCATGGAAGCCAAGGGGTTCCCCGTCAAATACGAGTGAGGCGTTTGCACACATGGCAACGCAGCTGCAGCATTCGAAGTTCGATGCTGCAGCTCCTCCCAACGACATACGTGGTCCGAGCTGCGCCTACCGAAAGCCATTGTGATACAAGCTGAATGGTGCAACCAATAACACGACACGGGCCTAGTCCTAGAAGTCCTGCAAGCAGCCGCAAACATCCCGCGATCTAAAACGCGCAATCTCTGCATGCACAGCCACCGCCCCAAACACCACGATCCAGCCCTCAGCTCCGTTTCAGCATCGCTTCACAGATTTCCGACATCCCATGACCCCCAGATCCATCCCGCTCGGGCGACGCCATTAGCAATCGTGGCGTAGTTGTGGGGAGACGGGGCCGCAGCGGGAAAGGCGGATGCATAAGTTCTCGAACAATCGTCATGGCCGCGTACGCCGAGCGTGGCTCCCAGCCCGTGGCCGAATCGTAACGCGACGCCAAGAGTTTAATGCACTAGCGGGTCCACCTGAATTGTGGCGTGGCGATGGTCGGCTCCGAAGCGAGGATGGCACGGTCGGAGGACTGACGGCTGCTAGTACGTAATTGATGGGATGGGACCACACTATTGCCCTGGCAGTGCGGCGCAGGTTCATCGGGACGGCGCGGGAAAAGATGAGTAAACTCGGAATTCCGGCAAAGCGGCATGATGCCGAGAGTCGGGGATTACTCCATCGGGGAACTGATCGCGTGTTCCAGGAGGTAGCCGGCATCCAATTGGGCCCAGATCAGGATAAACAACAAGCCAAGAGCCATCCGTGCCACCGCGAGCCCAATCCGTCTCATAGGGTTGGTTGCTTTTACCTCGCTGGGAGACGTCATCGCACCCAACGGCGGGTTATCCCGCAGATATTGAAACATGGGGAACTGATGGGGGCTGTGGGAGGAGAAAGAATTATAATTAGCAGCATTCCCCGGGAGGAGGTGGGCCCGCCAAGACCGCGCACGCACACGAATGCTGCCCTACGACGATCTTGAAGCCATTCGCGAGTGGGCTAGCGCCAGCTGAAGGATTTTGATTCCGATTATATATTCGGCCGCATCCCCCGTCCTTGTTCATAACATAATTCAGAATCCAACCACCAGCATCACATCAACACCACAACAGGCCCATTACACTCTTCCAAACCCACACTCACTAAAACCCCGCTTTCACTCGCTTCACTTAAGCCCAACATGCAGCTCATCAAGACCATCCCCCTCGCCACCCTCCTCCTCTCCGCGCCCTTCGCGACCGCCGATGACCTTGGCGGCGAGGACGTTCCGCGCGCCTGCACCGACATCTGCAACCCCATCCGGCAGCTGGTGCGGCAGTGCGACGTCGACGACGACCGCGTGGGCGGCGACCGCAACGAGGACCGCCTCGAGCGGCACTGCGTGTGCACCAACAACAGCTTCGACGTCGGCAAGGTCGCTGGGCTGTGCCAGAGCTGTATTGACGAGCACTGGGATGATGGGTGCGTCGATAGCGATAGCGACGATGACGATGACGTTGAGGACTGCGATGACGGCCGCAAGGGTGAGTTCTTGACATCGACTCATGTGGGGAGTGAAGAGGAGTGAGTGAGTGAGCTCCACTGACAACTGTAGCTATGCGCAAAATCATGAGGGCCTGCAACTTCTCGAGCGTGGACTACGACTCCCAGGCCACCTCCACGGACGTCACCGTCTCCGCGTCGCCCTACACCGACGTCGCGCAGCTCACGTCCGCGACCGCGTCCGCCTCCACCTCTACCTCCACCACCACCACCACAGCGCGGGAGACGGACTCCAACAGTGACGGAAACTCGTCCGGCAACGACAACAACGACGACAACAGCAACGACAGCAACAGCAATGACAGCAATGACAGCGACAGCCAGGACGACGGCGACGACGGCGACAGCGCGGCCGGCAAGGCCGCTCTGCCGGGCATGGCTGCCCTTGTCGGCATCGTCGCTGCGGGTGCCCTGATGTAAAGTGGTGGATGTCCGGTTAGGATTAGGTTGGCCGGGAGAATGAGTTCTAATGACGGCCTTTGGACCATTAATGGCTTCCCTTGAACACACGCCTTGATTCAATGATATACCCACACTCCTTAGTTAGCAGCTGCTATGAATTCATGAATATCAATGTTTATTCTCCATCAGTAATTTCGTTCCGCGTGAGATTGCAACGTAACCCTGGCCGCATATGCAATTATGAGATAATGAGATGTGTAGACGCGAGAGGCGCAGCTCCCTCGTCTCATCTGCGTAAATGCCGTCAGCTCCGACATCACCCTACATAGACTGTCATTCCACCAAATTTCCTATACTAACATACGCCACAACGCTATATCCCGGGCCGAATACACGGATCCGGACTCTAGGATGACGGATCCCAAGCGCCATACAGTCGCCATCATCGGCGCCGCGATAGCCGGCCCGACCCTCGCCCTGCAGATCCTCTCGCACCCCATCCTTCGCACGCGCCTTCGCCCCGTGCTCTTCGACCAGTCGCTGCCCCCTCCGTCTCTCGCACCTAATTTTCCCAAGTATGTCCCACCAAATGTTTCTATCAAGCGGGACCACCGAAGCGGCGCCTCGGTGGGGATCTTCGCCAATGGGCTCTACCCGCTGTACAACCTCGGGTTGAAGAACGTCCTCCTCGACCGGGGCGTGGAGTTAAAGGACCTGTCGATTTGGTACGCCGGATTGGATGGCGCGCGGGAGATGCTCCAGCGGCAGATGAACCCGACCTGGAGCGAAGATCTGGGCACGGGCGTCATGTTTTACGAGTGGGGCGGGCTGAGAGAGATTCTCCTAGAGAGGGTCGTCGAACTAGGTGGTCAGCTGGAGTGGAACCGCGAGCTCGTGGGGGTCGAGACTCTGGACGGGGACCAAGCCGTTGCCCAGTTTGCGGATGGCAGCACCGAAGTGGCAGACCTTGTCGTCGGAGCAGACGGTGGTTTCTCCAGGGTAAGAAAACTCATCCTCGAGCATAATGATCCCAAGACTGCGGCAGATGCGTGGATGCCCCAATTTCATGGGGCGACGGGTGTATACGGCATCTCGTCGACGGAAGGAGCGAGGTTTGCCGAGGACATGAACGCCGGTGACCAGAACTTGATATTTCTGGACAAGGGATTTCTCGCGACGGGCCCATCCCCCGGCGGCAAGATCCGGTGGGACCTCGTCCTCCGCGAATCCGAGCCGCCGTTGCACCAGGCGGAGGATGCAGCTACAGAATCCCAACTAGCCGCAGCCGCCGCATCGTCAGACGACCCTTCGGAGAGAAATTGGCTGTCGGCGATCTTGCCAAACCAGTACTCCCCCTCTTCGACTCTGGATATCCTCGACCGGTATAAGAACGTCTTCCACCCTGCGATGGGAAGACTAGAGAGGATCTTTGACGGGGCAGACCGGATTATCCGTACCCCACTACGGCAGCGCATATGGACTGAAGACCAGATCCAGCGGGACAACGTCGTCTGCATCGGAGACGCATCGCGATTAATGCTTCCCACCAGCGGACAAGGTACCCGAGCCTGCCCTTCCCACAAGGATTTGATCTGTATTAGGCAACTTACTCTTCGCGCTCAGGCACCGGCTTCGCAATCGAAGACGCAACCGTTTTAGCCAATATGCTCGCTAAACATGCCACCCCCGACTCGGAACCTCCATTCCGCCAGGCACTAACGGAATACGCTCGCGCACGCGTCCCTCGGTCCAAGAAGATGGCAACGGTGTCTTCCATCGCGCGTCAGTGGAGCGTGGGTTCCGCGTGGTACTGGCGCGCGATGAGGTACTACGGCGTGAAATGGGGGCCTGGAGGAAGTGATTTAAAGTGAGTACAAGCAAGACGTAGAAGAGGGGATGGCCAGCTGTCAGTCTGTGGATTTATGGAATTGCTAACCGAATGTGTACAGGATGAAAGCAATGGGTGACCGGTGGCCGTACGACGCGCGGTTCAAGGTCGAGGATACGGAGTCTTAAGTTGACGTACAGTGTTCTTCACCCCGGTGTCCGCGTTTTCAGATGATCGCGGTCCTGTATAATAGCGTTAACAATTTACGAGTAATCCACTCTGAACCAAGCTTGACATTGAAGGTAGAGCCGGGGCTGGCTTCCTCGTCGCTCAGCGAATCACTTGTACAAGTAGGTTTACAATGGCGCTGACTGGGAGAGAAGGGGAGATCTTGAAGGATGCATGGGGGTCTAAGTGTTATCTTTAAGTGTGCCATCATACACAGACAAATAGTATTTGTCCTGCTTGATGTTCGGGGAGTCTGCCTTGAGATGGAGTCAAGCTAAAGCGAGCTAAGGTGAAGACTGCTGGCGGTTCGGGTAGCGCGTCGGGAGAACGTGATGAGATATGTTACTTCTGTGCTGTACGCTTGCACTTGGACGAATGTCAGGGTGCTTACTGAAAAGTGTCCATTGACTTTGGAAAGAGGACATGCCAAGACGTTTTGCTATTCCTGGATAACAATACCACGGTCACCAATATAGCTACTTTCCTCGAGAAACTTGGGGAAGTATCTAATCCCGCACCTTACGGTATTTATGTAGTATTAACCTGGGCTAGCCCTCCGGCTACGCATTAGGCAGCCATCAGGAAAACTAACAACAGGGCGGAGAGACCTTAGGAGAATTGACACACCGTATGAACCAAAGGCAGTTGGCAGCTTGCATAACTCAAGAGTTTTCTGGACCGGGGGACAAGGGAATGCTGAGAGTCTATACCGTTACCCATACTAGCAAGGCACAGGGTCATCTTATGATTGTAGCCATCTTGGGCAACGAGAAAGGAGCGGACCCGGCCCCCTGCCCAACCTACACCATCACACCTATGTGTCACACTCCTCCGTCGGACTGAGACCTCGGAATACTCACACGCCCTTCCCCATTCTTCTTCCATAGATCAGGTACAGGTACGCTCCTAACGCACGACAGCTGGTTCCTAGCTGTACCGTTTCAGCTCGAGCAGCACGCGAATATGGCCAGGAAGCGTTGACCCGCCAGAAGCCTCGCGAAGCGCCTCGCCATCTATTGGGCCTCACTTCTGAGAGCGGCGCCGAATCCTGTTTGATACGAGGCAAGGCATTTTTTGGGGGTGGGCCAGTGTGCTTCACGACAGGTGTGGGATTGCCCACAGCCCGGTCACCCCGCCCCTGGGCCTCGTGAGGCGCTGCCTCGGCACCGGACGCTTTTTGACCCAGGCCGCCCCGCGACTGTGCAAAACACACAAGGCGCGCCGCCTCCCCGACTGTTTTACAGCTGATGACTGCCTATCGTATTGCTCGAGTGATATCCATGGCGGCAGACCAGCAAGTTTGACGGGTTTCATCGTGACCAGCTTGGGGCTGAACAAGTCTGGGAAATGAGATACTACCTAAACGGATGCCATATACGCCCAATGGTGTCGACACACCGGCCTTGACTATGTGTTAATAGACTGAAGTGTGTGCCGGGCGCCGGATCGAAGCCGCAAGTTGTCCGTCATATGACCACCCGGGCTGTGACCAGATGCGATGCTACGTGGCGTCTGCTTACACGGCAGGGAGCACATGTCACGGGCGGCTCGACGGCCCCCACAAGCCAAACAGTTCTCACTGGTATGGCACACCACGCTGTGATACTTCAGAGGCAAACAGGGAACGGAATTGAAATCACGTATTCTTTACGCCGACTCGGGACACCGCCGCCTTTACTCGTATGAACACCCGGTTGACATGGGGATGTCGTAGACCCTAGGCATCGCCGTATATCTAGACAAAAATGAAATTCCGAACCTGGGTTTGCGTTGCGTAAACAACCAGGAAGGACTATTGTCGTATTGTACTGGAGGCGAGCTTTGTGCAAAAAAACGACCCCGGTAGGATTCGAACCCACAATTTTCAGAGAGCTTTCTAGCCGAAATCTGACGCCTTACCATTAGGCCACAAGGCCACGTGATTTGGAAATTGGAATCAGGAGCAAGTTAAATAAACTGGCGATTTCGGCACTCTTTTTCCATTGAATATCTGCCAGGACGATGGGGAGAACGTCAAATTACTCTGGTCATTGATGCACGGGTGAGGTCACGAGCTACAAGCAAAGGTCAATAAAATCAGTTACAGAACGCACCTGCTATTCGAGACCAGAGGTCAGGTACTTCGGAGTTAGCACGATGAAAGAAGGCGTAGTGCCGGCCAGCCATTGCATCTCATTCATTTTTGTATAATATATAATAACGTTTTAAAACTTCTGATTACGTTGACGGAGCTATCACGCGATTGATGTACCGAAGCATATCCGCATCTGGGCCCTCCCCATCATTTGTGTACCGCTCTTTGTTAAGCGATGCCTCAATCTGCACCAGGTCCGGCACCGGCGCCCTGTCGTAGCTCACCGGTCCATCCGAGATGGAATGTGGGATAAACGTGGAGCCGTTCGTGGTGATTGGCGTCTTATCCTCGCGGATTCCAATCCCCGCCGCATCGCCGTCTATGAACCACAGTCCGAGGACCGGGTAGTACAAGACGCCCTCCACGTCTGTAAACTGCGGGGGTAGCGCTAGGTCCTGGAAGATGTGCCCCTCTCTTCCGTAGTCCCCGGTCCTCGAATCCTGGATGACACTGTCGTCGTCCTGTAAAAGGATATCGGCGCCCTCGCGCGCAAAGATCGGCTTCTTCGCGTACCTCGTAAGCGACTCCGGCGCCTCGTCCTCAAAATAGGTAGGCAAGAGCCACTTCGACCGCGGATCGTCCTTAAAAAGCTTCCACAGAACTGCAAAAATGGCCTTGTTGCTCCATAACATCTTATATGGCGCCTCAATCCACACTGTCCCGCCCACGTACTCTCCCGCATCGTTGAACTTTCCAATATTCACCATGTCCATGAAGCACGCCTCACCAAAGGGCTCGTTGACCATAAACTCCCAGGGGTATAACTTGAAGATAACGTCGATGTGCTCGCCCTCGTCGGTATAGAAGCGCCCGTCCTCGAGGGAGACGGCGATCTGTTCCATCAGGAGGATCTTGGTAGTCCAGCCGGCTTGTTGGGCTGTGTCCATCATGAGGCTGGTGTTCATGGCATCCTCGCCCGACGGCTCGTCCTCTGCGGACGCGAAGAAGACGGTGGGGCGGTATCCTAGCATCTTCTCGATGTGCATCATGTTCCTCTTCCACGCGTCTATGAGCTTCTCGGTGATGGAGTTGAACTGGTCGTTTCCGTGTCCCGTTTGCTCGAGCCATGTCCATTGGATAGACGCAGCCTCGACGAGTGACGTCGGGGTGTCGGCGTCTATTGTACCGGCGTTAGCACATATCAAGACGAGTAATGTAATGCAAGATAACCTACTAAATTCATAGAACTTGGGAACTTGCAGTCTCGGATCCGGATGGTCAATGCCCCCGAAACAAACATCAAACCGTCCATACACACTTCCCCAGGCAGGGTCCCGGTTCCAGGACTCCTTGATTTGCTGAAGCGCAAACTTGGGTATCGCCATCTTGTCCGCGATGATCTCGGGGTGTTCTACTAGGTAGTCCGCCGCCTCGCAGCACATGTCAAAGACATCCCTCCCTGCTTCTTCCAGCAGCGCAATCTCGGCGCTGGTGAAGGAGTAGTAGCGGTCGTCTGGCCAGTACGGGTCTAATAGGTCGCCTGGATCGGGGTTGGTGGTGTACACGAGGCCCTGGCTCTGAACCAGCCGGGTCGCGTTGGGGCGTTTCTCGACGGGAATGCGTTTCATCTTGATCGTCTATCTGTTTTGTAAAAGGCTCTCGTATGTCGGCTAGAAATGCCTCAATGAGTAGAATCGCCATGCTGTGGTGATATATGTTGGAAGCGTCCCTTTGTCTCCCCGGCTTCACGAGGAATGGCATGCCAGTACCGTCACATCCTCTGTGGAAGAAGCGCACCCACCGGCCTCAGCCTGGCATCGCCTCGACCCTCAAAAGGCAGACATGGCCCTAGCCTCGAAGCTTGGTCCCGAATGATCCTCGGAGTCACTGAACTCGGCTAAAGAAACGAAAATAGTATCCACCCCTTTCTTCAGAGAATGACGTCCCGTGGCCAGGATCGATCCTTGATCCAGGCACCTCCGCGGGCTGTGGAATAAGCACTTTGCCCGGAAAATGAGGGGCGGCAAAATACCTTGCCGGATCCGGAGAAGCTTTACTATACGTACGGCAGGGGGTGGCTGCTGCTTACATGCATGTTGCTGATTCTTTTGTGTTGCTGGCCACGGCGTGCCCACAAAACACCCGTCCATTTGACAAGGAAGCGCGGACATGGGAATGTGAAAGAGGAAGCGCCCGCAAGAGAGAGAGGGAAACACTCACGCGGACGCTTGAGCGGGAAAGGCACTTTGCTTTGCCGGTCTTCTTTGGTACGAACATAAGCCGTCTATAAGCATAAGGGCAAGACTTGTGCGTTGGCGACAATCCACCCACGTGGTGCTGATCCCCTGCAACCTTTGCGCCATAAGCGGCGGCTGAATTCCGTTCCGAGGTCCGTCCTCCAGAGCCTACCTCAGTCCTGCGCTGATCCAGATCAACGCTGTGGAGCTATCTACAATAAAGGGGCGGTGCCCGCCTTCCAGTCATCACGGGGTGGGAGACAAGGGCCGATAAGTGCTCACTAAATTGTACGTCGTTTAGCGCGGGCGTTCCTTCAAAGTGGCGGTATCCATTCACCAGGCATACTCGTTGAGGGGCATGTGCCTGAGGTGCGGACGGGAGGTGGTGAGGAACGCAGGCTGCGGGTGGCTGTGCATACCAGCACTAATTTGAGCTGACTATGATGAGGGATTTCTCCGTACACGCCCCCCCCCCCTCTGCCAGTCCAGCTGCCGGGTGCGGTACCTGTACACTGACGGGCTGTGTTTGCTCATTCGAGGTCCTCAAAGGAATGAGGCCTTTTGGCGGTAAGGCTGAGGCCGGCCCAACCCATCTCAACTTTCCTTTATCAATTACAGGCTCCTCATGATCGCGTCCTTGGCGTCTTGCTTCACCAAGGGAATCTCGTTCACTAAGACACCAAGAGCCATCCTATCTTTTGTTCTTCAATTATAAAGTCCTCAGGCGCGTTATTGTCCTGGAATTCATTAAAGCCAACCCGGACCATCCCATCAAAATTACCACATTCTCCAATTTTCAAGAATCAAATGTCACCAATATGACGCGCAAGAACATTGCTCTACCGACCCTACAAGTCGCGGCGACCGCCTTCCTCGCGGGAACCGCCAACGCAGCCCCCTACTGCGTCGAAAAGTCCACCTCAAAAGTCGTCGCGGCGCACGCCTGCCCACTCGACCGCGACACAGCAGACTTCTCCACCGTCGAGGGCCCACCCGGCGCCGAGGTGGACTCCGTGGTCCGCCGGAGCGAGGACCTGAGCGACGATGAGCGCGAGGCGCAGGAGCTCAGAGCTGAGGCGGAGAAGACACTAAAGGTGCTGAAGCTTGTTGCAGGCGGGTTCGGGGGGACGGGCGCGCGGTGCGAGCGGGACCGAGTCTGTTCGCTTTTCGGGGGGACGGCCGGGCCGGGGTTTGGTGGGGGTGGGCACTGGGGCGGAGGAGGGTTCGTGGCGATTGGTGGTGGTGGTGGTGGTAGTGGTGGTCGGGTTCGTGGGAGTGGGAGTCGGGGTGGGTGAGTCGGCGGATACTCCTGGTCCGTGTCGTGTTCTAGCTCGTCCACATGATGTTTCGCATCACCGGATGAGTCGAACCGGGACATTTGTTCGGCCTCGTTTGTGCATGTCGCCTCGATACCGTGGCGGTCAGGCTGGAGAGGTCGATATCCGTGGCACGACGGCCACCATTTCACATGCACGGATTGTTAGACATTACTGGATGTGAGTCTGCTCTTGAGAGCTTTCTGGGGAGAATAGGGGAGGGAGTAAGGGGGTTTCATGGCGCGGCGTTTCTTTCTTTTCCATACCTGTAACAATATACCCTATCTTTTCTGTCCCATCAACTGAAGGCTCGGTGTCGCCATTAGTCAATACGGCTCTTCTTTGTTGTTCATTATCCGTACTCGTCAGGCCCCGCTCACTTAGTGCCCCAGTTCAGTAATGCGACCGAATGTCATCGGCTTCGGTCGTCCTGTTACATCCCCCCAGCCTGGGTTATCTTGCGTCGCTGTACCTTGCAGAAACATACCGTTAATACAGCTGAAACTGTCGAAAGACGCAAGTTCGTCGCGGGGCGGCGTACTCCGCCGAGTGATTTCCGAATACCCCTGCCGGCGATTATTCTTGTGCCACAGCTTGAACACCATTAGTCCACGCCACACCCCTGGATGGCTGTGAAGAATTGGCCCTGCCAAGGCCGGAATCACGGACCTAGTGCGCCGTACCTTCCAAGTGTTCTCAGTCAAGTCCTGCTGCGTACAGTTCAACGGTCCCTGCGCTAATCGGCTTGGCAAAATGGTATGCATCGGCTCATGATCCCTACGTATATTTTTCATCATGTCATCAAGAATAAAGTCCAATATAAGTGAGTTTTGGTCGCGGATATCACGTTAGAAGACGGACGCTCAGAAAGTAGAAAAAAGGGGTGACGGCCCTGCATGCACCCTGCAACCCTGCAACCCTGGGACCAATCCGGGGAGACGATAAGAGGCGCAGCTTTCCAGCGACCCCTCACCCAGGCGCCGTCAGCATGCACGCAGACATCCGGGCTCGGGCGAAAATATCCCTCACGATGTCTTCACTCGCTTGCTGCCCTCCCAGGAATACCTCATTTCGATGTCCCCCATTAACAACGAACAAACGCTATAACACTAATCGCCTACATTCATTCCAGCCATGGACAAGTTCCTCTCGGCCTCGATAAGCGACGTCCGCAGACTTTGCGAGTATGGCTTCTACGACTATATCATCGTCGGAAGCGGTATCGGCGGCGGCGTCCTCGCGCAGTCTCTCGTCGAGGGCAGTCCCAATGCCAAAGTCCTTCTCATCGAGCGTGGGGGACCCATCTTCAGTACGCACTGTCTCAACGGGCCGCGACCGCACTGGAGTCACGACATACCCGAGGGGCCCTCGCAGGACGTCGATATCGTATACCACGCGCTCAAGACGCCGGTTAACACTGTCACGCAGGCCTCACATCCGTATCTCGGGGGGGGGCTCTACTGTCTCGGTGGGAGGGGGAATGTCTGGGGACTGTACTCGCCGAGGGTGCACCCGGAGGAACTGAAGGGGAACTTCCCCGAGGAGGTCAGCACGTACTTGCTAGAGCAGGGTGGTTATGATAGAGCTTACAGATTGCTTGCCAACGATGGATACGCGTCGCTCGACCGGCCCTACCCCGACAACGGCGCGGTGGGCGCTCATGCAATGGATAAAATCAGTGGGGTCATCGGGAATCTCAACGAGGGCACGAAGGACTGGGGCAGCTCGTTCAGTCACTGCCCCCTGGCAGCTGAGTTCGCCACGCGTCGCCCAGAGGAGGCCCTGTACCAATTCTCCATGGGCGCCTTTAGCCCCGTCAACTGGATTCTGGACCGCGTGTATAACAGGGACGAGCGCCTCACAGTCCTTCCAAATACTCGCGTTATGACGGTCAACCGCCGACCGGAGGACTCTTCAAAGATCGTCAGCATCACGGCTCTCGACTCTTCAGGCGCGGAGAAAGAGATTCCGGTAGGGAAGGCAAAGGTTATTCTCTCTGCGGGGACCCTAGGGAGCCCGTCTATTGCTCTCCGAAGCGGCCTCGGTGAAGGGTGTCTTCCCGCCACACCCTCCGGAAACCTGGTCGGACGGGGCCTCACGGACCACGACCTATGGGGCACGCGCTTCGAGGTGCTTCAGAGCCCTCACCTCGCGACGCTGAACAGGCAGCCCCTAAAGCTAAACAGTTGGGTCAAGTTTGGCGACGACCCGGTCCTCGTCAACATCGCCGTGAATGCGAATACCTTCATGGGCCGGACACAGGCAAAGATGCCGACGGTATATCTCGATGAGGGGCTTGGCGAGGTCTCCGAAGCGGAGTTCAAGGAGGAGCTGAAGAAGGACAGCGTGACGAAGAGCGTCGTGCAGATTGCGTTTTCGCTGGGCGCGCATCTCGAGGACAGCAACCGCGTGCTCAACCTCCCGGGCCCCGAGACGACGGTCCAGATCGAAACCATCAAAGACCACACGGCGCATGCCCCGCTAATGCAGCGTCTCGCGCGGGACATTGGCGCCGCGCTGGGGCGGAGTACCGGGGGTGCTGATCAGCAGATTCCGCTTCCGCCTGTCGGGAAGGCGGGCTTTGGGATCGTGGCGCACGAGGTCGGGACGATGCGGATGGGGACGGACGGTAAGGGGGTGGTGGATGAAAATCTGAAGGTGAACGGGCTGGAGAATCTGTATGTCTGTGATCTGTCGGTGTTCCCTGTGAGCCCCGCGTCCAACCCATCGTTGACGTTGGTTGCTCTTACCCAGAGACTGGCGGACCATCTGCTCCGGAGAGCTTGATGTACATTTATACCGCGTATCTCATTACCTTCCCCTTCAATAACACTCTTATCTCTTATCATAGGAGTCATCGGTGGTTGTCATCTAATAAGAAAAGGCGGGTTGCACCTTCCGTATCGACCAGCATGGCAGCCTGGTGACATAACGGACCTGGTCAAGTCACAACTGTGTGTACCTTCTGTACATTTTCATGCTCACGCGGAAGAGACACTCGACACGTCTTGTCCTCCGCTGCTCTTGCCATCGCGTTCCCCCAAGCCTGAGCTTCGCCATCTGATTACCAAACAAGCCTATCCATCCGCTCTTATTCTCCTCTGATTCATCATGGAACTCAAAGCCTTCGATTGGTTTGACAATGACCCAGATCCTCGACAAGCTGCGGACACCGCCCGTGTTTCTCGAATCCACGATCCCCGTCCTCCGCTCTTGGGAGCCGTAACCGCCAATGATGTCCGCGCCGACGCGATGGTACGATCGAGCAATATCGCCACCGACTTCAATATCTTGCACAGCATCGTGCAACGGCATGAAGGCACGATACAAAAGCGATGGGAAAAGAAAACGAGGCAGCAGAGGGTGAATATCCTCCTCACTGCCTGGCCCAACATGGCAAAAGTCCACCAGCCAGGATTTCAGGCGTTTGTTAGGGAAGCACCCCTGCAACAAGTCACCGCCAGGAAATACAGGGAGCATTACATTTGGCCCTACGTCAACGAGGAAGATCTCGGTGGGCCCCGGTTTCTGCTGAGCCTCGTAAATGCGAGGGCTCGTCACCCGCCCCCCAAGTTCGCTGGCGCAGACTCCGGAGCCACACACATGGGTATTCTGGTGGACGTCATCAAGCCCGCTGCCCTGGATGACTACGTCATGATCCTTAATGGTGTAACCGGAAGCACTGATTATGGCAGGCTACGACGCTTGAAGTCATTCGAAGATTACTGCACGTGGGTCAAGTCCGGAAGACAGTTCCGTCCTGGCCACGGTTTACTTGTTCTTGAAGCGCAGGAGAGACTCTTGACATTCTTGGTTCATTGCTGCCTCCAGCTCCTTCACGACATTCCCATGGAAACCCTGACAAGCGACAAATTCCCCATTCTTCCAGAGCGCTCACTCAGGGCCGATGGTGATGACGCCGGCTTCGAATCTCTAGCCGTCATGGCAGCTAACGCTCCATATCGGTTGTCGGGAGAGGATGACCTTGACCGCATGGAGTCGTTGCTCGGGGCAAAGGTTTCTGCCATCGAAGACCATCTCTGGGCGCTGCGCGAGGATCCCGGCTATTTCGTCGACCATCTTCTGGACGTCAAAGAGCACAGACTGGAGATGGTGGAGGACATCTACGGCAGGCCACATCCGCTCTGCAGGCGCAGCAACGAGTATGAATTGTGGAGGAAAGTCCATGCCTCCATTATCATGCTGCCAATACAGAATCTCGACCTCTTCGCAGACCTCTATGAGCAGATCAAAACACTGCGGTCTCTACGCATCAAGTATGCCAATGATATATTGCCTGGGAACGACTTGCCGGAAGAATATCTGTTGGCCCTTCACACCGTCCGCGTCTCGCTCTTTTGCGCATCCAGAACGCCGATGTTTTTCCTCAAGAATAATATAGCTCCGGCCATGCGAAGGTACTTTGTTCGTGTGCTTGACCAAGGACACAATGCGTCATGTCCTGAGTCCAAGGCCCAAGTGCAGACGAGGCCCGGGATAAAGGGCACGGGCCCCGAGGGCAGGCTGTTGGAGATGCTCGGGGCGCTGCATGACACCATAAACGCCCTAGGTGCTGTTGGCCTCCCGCTAGCGGTGGACGAGCTGGACCGCCTCATACAAGCCGAGCCTAGGGCCAGAGCGCTCCTATCAACGACATTCGCCTCCAGGATGGCGGACCTCTCAATCTTGGCACAGTGCCTCGGCCAGGTCTCGCTCTACCAACCATGGGCGTCGTGTCTTGATCACGGAGTCACGGAACTGGCTGACTGCCTCCTTCAGGGTTGGATGGACCGCAGGTCAGCATTGATGAAGGTGAATGATTCTTTTCATAAGAATCACATCAAGAAGATCGTCGCCCTCGGAATACCCTCGACGGGGAAGTTCACGTACCCGGTGAAGAAGCGCCGTACGAAGGAAACTGTGACGGCAATGCGTCTGGCGGAGCACAATCTTGATGCGTTCTGGTCCGCCGTCGACCATGTGCTGTACAGCGTCGCGGGGGCGATGGAGAACACGCCGGCCGGGCGGCTCCTAGCGCAGCCCCGCGTTCTGCAGCGTACGCCCGCCTGGGTGGAGCCGGAGGTGCCCGTCGAGGGGCCGAGAAAGGTACCGGTGATGGGGGCTGACGTGCTGATCAAGCCATTCTCAGAGCTGTTCTTCACGCTCTCGGAGAAGTCTCGCGAGAAGGAGGCCACCCCGGTTCGGGGGAAAGTGAAGACCAGAGGCACGCCGCGACGATCGAGCAACGACTCTGCTGATCCCGAGCCCGCCGAGTCGCCTAAGGAGCCGCAGCTGCCCAGCCCGCCCCCAAGCCTTGCGGTCGACGCCCGGGCCCTCAAGGTCTTCCGGACCCTCTTCTTTAACCCCGAGATGACGACCACGCCGGGTGAGGTCGCTTGGAATGATTTCCTGCACGCCATGTCGTCTGCCGGGTTCGGCATCAGGAAGCTGTATGGCTCGGCGTGGCAGTTTGCGCCCGTGGGGACTGACGTGAAAGCCCCGAGGGCAATTCAGTTCCACGAGCCGCATCCGAGGGGGAAGTTGGGTTTTACGGTTGCGAGGATGTATGGGAGGAGGTTGAGCAGGACGTATGGGTGGTGCGGGGAGATGTTTGTGCTCGAGGGGAAGGCGGGTTGAAGGGGTTGTGCGATGTTTACGGAAATGTGTGGGCGTTGAGGATGGTATCTCGGATGAGATATGACATGTTCTTTTCGTATGTCTGGCGTTTATGGGATTCAAGGGGCGTTTCTCTTTTGACTTTCAGGAAGATGGACTGAAGGGGCTGCGGGGGTGTTTGCGGTGGTGGGTGGGCGTTGGGAATGATATCTCGGAGGAGATGTGATATCGTCTTTTCGTATGTTTGGCGTTTATGTGATCCTAGGGGCGTTTGTCTTTTAAAATAGTACAGATAAATTTACATTCTCCATGAATCTGCTGTTGCGCGAAGAGGTTCCGCTTTTTTAGCTCTGTAGGACCCAAGCCTACCGATCGTTCGTAGATGCGATATCAAAGCAGTTGTTCCGGCTCAGGCGGAGGGGGAGCTTGTCTATCAGCGGAAAAATATTCAAAGATGGGCGTCCTTGATGGAGTCTGTTCAGATCTCGGGAAGCTGTACCAGCCCTTTCAGCTCTCTGACGATCGAATGATTGGACACGAGTCAAAACGACCTTCTAGAGAAGGTCTATGATACGTTCATCCATGGTTCCTCCCTTTGCGCCAATGGGGAGTGTCGAAAGTTGAGACGTGAACTCCAGACGCCAGACACGCATCAGGGTATACATAATCAGTTATCACTCCTTCCATAATGCACAGCAACAAAAGTTCATCCAAGGAGTGAATGGGTTGCAAGGAATGAGCGGGTGGCGACACAAGAGCAATGATCGCGCCGATATCACAGCGTTCCCTCCGCTCGAGGGCACTTTGCTGCTGGACTCGAGTGCTTGCCTTAAAGTCCTGCTTATCCCCTTGAAGCAAATATTTCTAGGCATAACAGCACGACGAGGAAAGGTAATAGCAGCGGAGGAACAAGAGTAGATCATGGCTGTGAAGACAGAGGGGTCATGGATACATGATACATGTACGAACCGATTGTCCCCGCGGCTCCGAGGCCTTGCAACGCCGTTGCGCCTTCTTCCCTTGTAGAGCCGGGTATGCTACGAAAAGAGCGGTCGGAGGACTTTCAAGTGATTGGTGTGGAGCCTTGTACATGGCAGTAGCGGTGAGTTCGTGACCGTAGTCCAAGTAAGATCAGCGGAGGTTACCTAGCCTAGTTAGGTGAGAGTACGGCACCATAGTTTGGACGTTTTTTCACGGAAGGGCAATAGCAACCAGAGGTATATCCATACCGGTGTTCATGATGATAGAGGACAGATAGACAATGATTTGCAGTGCGTGGTTTTATTCGGTGGTGCGCTCGGACTGAGGCGGAAGAACGAGGAAGTCCAGCGGCAATCTACGAGTCATAGCCTTCACACCGAACGATTCGGGCGAGGCCCCTCGGGTCTTCCTGCTGGATCATCGCTATTGTCCTAGGATAAGTGTCCGTACGCCATACTTGTACTCTGCATGTAATAATCGTCCCACTATCGATATGACATGGTGGGTGCTCTCTTAGCCTTCTGCTGGCAGGAGTCTGCATACCTGGCAATCTGCCCTACAAAAGTGCGGGATATCCCTGCACTTTTGGCCTGAGATCTTCACAAGGACCCGAGTCAATCCCGTCAATACTGCCGGTACCGCCGACCCGGCCCGGACGCGTGGATAGCCCTACAGCCACATCTACGATGCAATATCAACGCAGGAGACATCAGTACTTGTACAATCTTGAAATGCTTCCGGAGGACGGCAACCTGGCCAAGACGTGAATTGACGATCGTAATCAAGATATCACCGAGAGTGGAATAACGTCTACGAAGTATGGGTCCTCAGCTTGCTGTCAGTTGAGCAACGAAAGCGTGACCACGCGACATGGGTACGCTACTCCGCCACTAACCACAGGCATGCAGGGACCAGCGGGCCGGTTGGCGCGACGTACGTAAGGTAATGCGATCCTGTTGTGGGTGCCTTGGGGCTGATTCTCACATACTACTACACCGTCGACCTGCGAAACTTACCGAATGACCACTATGGCATCTGGTCTCTGACACTTGCATCTATGTCATATGGAAGTAATTGTGTTTTGACGAGCCTGCAATTCCTCTCATTGGTATGTGAGGGCGACGCGCAGCACGAGATAAATCGGCACGAAGGATCAGTCAACTCCACCAGACCCATATTTTTACATCGTAGGATCGAGGGCGGTGATAGGACCCGTGCTTCTGGTCATGTAAACTTCCGAATGCCGGATATTAGTGTAAGTACATACATGCTTCGACCCGCACGATGTCCATGAAAAGAACGCCCTCTCTATTCCCGAAGCTCCTTTCCCGGTCCAGCCAACCAGTAGGTCCAGGACGCCAGGCACTCGCAAAGCACATGAGTCTGCCTACGTATCAAGCTATATGGGTCCTGCGAAATAAGGCTCTTTCCCCAGCACGGGCCCACAACTGTGATTTGAGGGATATACAAGGAAGTGTTGTGTGGATGAACAGAAGGATTCGGCTTGAGATAGGTTCGAGAAGTGGGCCTCGCAGTATGCAATTAGGGCGGTTGCCTTCTAGTTGCCAAACTAGCCGCCGGAAAGTCGGCAGTCGCTTACCTAGAAGCGCTAGTATAAAGAGCAGCCAAGGTCCCGTTAGAAGACACGATCTCGAACTCAGAAGCCAGTCACCCCCGCCATTACGTCCTCACCGCAAGCACCGCCCAAGATGAATCCCGCCTTCGCCAACCTTTTCCGAATCCTAGCCGCGATGGTTAGTGAGCCTCCAGAAAGTCCCAAGCTAACGTAGTTCCTTCGTTTATAGGTTAACATGTGGCTCTAGCAAGTAAGAACAGTCCCGAATCTCGCGCTATCGGACGACCGCTGATAGACATGTTAGCCCTCATGCGACATTGAGGGTGACCGAGTCCCTTCCGCCGCGTCCTGCGACGACATATTCAACAGGTACCAGGATAGAATGGACGAACTTGTGACTGTTCAGGCCGGTTTCTCGGGTTGGTACAGCATCGGTTGCACGGAGGAGTGCAAAATCGATATCTCCCCCTACGTAAGTCCTGCATCCTTCCTACGAAAGAATGAGAACAAGGGACGAAGAGAAGGCTCGACAGAGAAATCTAACTGCGGGAACTACAGGGCGACGAAGAGCTTTCGATTCCTGTTTCTGAGATCCTCAACGATGCGAGCACTATCCTGAGCGTGTGCGCCTCTGGCGATGAACCTTTCGTGGGAGAGGTTACGCGTGGCAACGAAGCCCAGGCTCGCCGGACTAGGATTAGGAACCCGGGCCTCTGCTAAGAGAGGGGCCGAGGATGGCATGCGATACGTCTCGCAGTTGCCCAGAAATGGATGTCGAAGGGCTCACGTTTTGGGCGGATTAATAGGACTGCTCCGCTTTCTTGCAGACTGCACAGTCATTTGTTCCGACAATAATACGCAAGACCATGTGTGAATCGAAACATCGTAAAGATGAGGGTCACATGTACCTTGAACGGAATTTCATTGATGCGTAACCGTTCCTTTGGACCGTGGTCACAACTGAACTGTTGCCATCAGGCAGCCTATTTCGTGGCATCTCAACTTACACATCATTATAGGTTCATGAACTATAAGAGGGATACTGCGTATTATACTACGAAGATGTGTAACCCTTTATCAACTGATATATCGGGGTTATCCCTGCTTCTGTCGTGATTAGTCGCAGCTCCGCTTGTAAAATTTGTCGAGTAGGCTTGATCATATCGCCTGCGTGGTAGTCGGAGCGAGACACTCCATAGTCATGTTGTTATGGCCGGAACAGTGAACTGGGATGTGTGAGTGCCTCACTAGTGTACTACAGATGACTGCACGGTTGTATCGTCCTGGACGGATTTAAAACATCACAACGTCAAGTAATGTATGGCTAAGATTTTGCCACGTCTTTTGAAATGGTTGAAATTGACGCCCCTGTCTCGGATCCGAGCTCTCTGGTTTCAACTAGCAAGCTGGCAAGTGCGCCTATGCGACATAGGCCCTATTCATTCTCTGAACCAAGGCCCTCACCATGTCGCAGGAAGCGCGTATCTCCAGGGTCGTGACTTTCAGGTTTGATTGGCCGTTGTCCCCGCGGGGGTTCCGAGCGGAAACTCTTGTACAGCAGATGCAGAGGTTCCGGCGCAAGGTCCACGCGTGAGCCACTGTCGAGGGCTTGCTTCAACTAGGTTCAACTCGGCTTCACGCTTAAGTCTAGATACTAGAGTCACATGCGCTGAGAGCTATTGATTCCTGATCCATGGCGTAAAAGCGATCCTGCGTCATCTCGGCGCAAGATGTCTAACCCAACCATTGGTTTGGGGTCCAGTTGACCTGAAAGAAACCGTTAGCAGATGAATTTCACAAGCGTTAGATGAAGAAACCCACGTAAGACCTGTCCACATCCTCGAGACTCTCCAACCCGAGGTTCCCGGCATCAGTAATGAGCTCGCTCCTCAGAATCTCCGTCGCCTTCTCAACGCCCTCCAGACCGTAGGCATTAGCGAACATGTACGGCCGGCCAACACCGACAGCCTTGACGCCAAGCGCAAGCAGCTTGATGACGTCCCCACCATACCGAACGCCGCTGTCGGCCCAGATCTCAAGCTCGTCGAGCAGCTCGGGCGCCTTCTCGTTGATCTCGAGCATGATTTCGAGAGGGGAGGGGCTCCCGTCGAGGTTGCGGCCGCCGTGGTTGGACACGACGATGGCGGGGGCGCCGTGGGCGGCGGCCTCCTTCGCCGTCTCAACGGACGTGACGCCCTTGACGACAATGGGCAGGTCCGTGACCTCGCGGATCTGATCGTAGTAGTCCCATGTGAGACGGCGCACTTGGGTGTTAGCGGAACCTTGCCCGAAGCGCTCCGCGCGGTGCCGGTTGCTCCCGGCTGCGGAGTCGACCGTCAGCACGAGCGCGTCCGTGCCGGCCTCCTCCAGCTGCCGGATGTACTCGGAGTCAGCGGTAAAGTTGCCGTCTAGGTACATCTGCTGGAAGACGACCTGGCCCTCGGCCTTGGCGTCCTGGATCTCCTGGAAGGTGTAGCTCGAGTAGCCGGCCGCGACGTAGAGGATGTCGCCGGCGGCGGCGCCCTTGACGAGGTTCAGCTCACCGTCTTCGTGGCCGTGGACGCCGACGGCGCAGGGAGAGATATAGAAGGGGGCGGAGAAGTTGAAGCCGAGGATGGTGGTGCTAGGCCACGTCAGTATGAGACGTCCATGAAGTGTTGTCATGACAGGAAGCGAAACGAGCCTGAGCACCCTAGTGCTCCTAGTCACGGCCGGGAAAGGACATAAACTTACTTTAGCGTGTTCGCCAGGCCAGTAATATCCGTCATCTGCCTCGGCCTCCAGTTGTACCGGTAGAACACCTCAAGGTTGTTCCGCATCGAGAACTCGCCAGCGGCGCCGTTGGCGTAGTAGGTGTAGTTCTCCAGGGGTAGGTATTTGCGGGCAGCCCACTGGAAGTCGGGCAGCCCGATAATGTCGTCGAGGTCCGGGAGGGTACCTTCGGGGGTGTCGCCGATGGCATCTTCGATGCCCGTGTCGGGCTCGGTTTCGAAAGGCCGGGCGGCGAGAGCGCCGGCGGCTAGGGTGACCGCGGTGAGCAGAGCGGTGCGCATCGTGGCAGCGCGGTAGGTTAGACCGGTGGCTCGAAAAAAAAAAGAATGTAAGAGTCGGGAAGGACCTCTGGACTAGCACGAGTTACAAACGAGTGTAAGGAAAGGATCGACGGGAGAAAAGACTTGATCGTCACGAAACATCCGTGTCACAACTGGATACACGTCTATATATACGTATTACCGTTCATTCCTGCGGGAGTGGGGGCCAAGACTCGCACGTCAGACACGCGTGTGCGTCCATTAGTGAGTATTAGGTGCTACTTACACTAGCATGACACATGGTAGGAAGCAGGTACCAAGCGGGTCCATGGTCTAACGGCTCCATCCGCCACTGCCGAGATCGTGAGATACGCCGATCGGGGTATGTCCTGCTCCTGGCGCGATCCGTGGCTCCTCGAATCTCGCGCAGGTCTTGCAACGGGATTGGTGCGTTTTCGGTCAAGGCTCCACGCCGACTTCGGCGCGATGGTGTTGAACTCATCTATTCCGTGCTTTCACGAGATTGATAAGGGTAGGTGTGGGTCGTAGTCCGATGCAGGCTAACGGACATACGTGTGTATCAAGGCACATCGCCGTCCCCATGAGGATGGCACATGCCTAACTGGGACCCAGGGGTGTTAGGTTGTGTTAATCAAATTGGGAACCTGAATAATACAATCCAGGAAATCACAAATTCGGCTCCTGCGGAGGGTGAGAATATTCCAATCTCCCATAAATTAAATTTTCGCTCGTCGAGCTTCCGGCGGTCCACCGAGACCCAGATCCCTTATCTCCGGTGTGAAGGCCCTCAATATCGAAAACTTCCTTAGAAACTCGCGCAAGCCAAGGCCGCTCTGGTTTCTAAGCAGTTAGTAAAGCGTACCTGCCGAGCTTCAGCCGCCGCAGCCAAGCTTCATCGTAGGTGGATCGCGCTTCTTATTCGTCCGATGAAAGGATCCAAGAGTGGGGAAGAGAAGGAGGCTGAGTCGCGCCGGGGTTGTGAGGGATATACAATCCGAACAGCCGACGTATTCCGTGAGTGTCTGTAACCTTGGCAAGAGGCAAGGCAAAGGGGCAGTTGTTGGTGTAGGATATGCGTTACAACTACCCTGGCATGGGATGTTCTCTATGACGGCTCTGCGTGAACGACAAAGAGGATGTGATAAGATGAGAGGATAGATCACGGCTCGGAGACGAGAATGTAGGGGTTTTCTTTTTCAATGGAAGGTAAATGTTTGACCATACAAGTACATGATCGGCCAATATAATGGCATGACTAGGCTTTTGCAATACGTAATTAGGATACCAAACCTCATGCAGCATCGAGGCGTTTGGTCACGTTAAGCTTTTGCTAAGGGCTAGCTGACAAGTGGAGAACTGGCCAACTAGACGTAGACAGCTAACGCCGACCACTTTTATTCTAACCTCATCCTCAATGAGTAGATGGCGCCAAATAGCCCCATATATTTATGGGAGGGGGAGGACGGGAAGCTGGAAAGAAGCAGGGAGACCTCATAGCAATCAATATACGTCTGAATCATACCTCCGTTGAACATATCTCGGAACCTGGCCCTTGTCCCAAATCCGCCCCGAAGCGGCGATTATCGAGTAGCTGCCGCGACTGCTTGCTTTCACTTTCCATCTGGGGCAACACATGCTTTGCCAACCCTGAAAGTCGTGACATAGTCGAACAATGCATCTAGTCTCGGTTGCGTAACTTAGAGTCCCTCGCAATTACGCAAGGAAACTAGGTTCCTATGGTATAAGATGCCCAACAAAGTCACTGGCAAAGTCCTCGAGTACTTCATATCGTGCAACTTCATGATATCAATAGGCGCATATTAATTTACTATAGGCCCCTGCCCTATATATCTTTCCGGTTTGCGCCCGTCGTATCCCCGCTTCACTCAGGCACCGGAAGTGCTGTTTCCCTGCTTCGGCACCCCATCCTCCAACCACCGCCTCTTGAGCTCATGCGCCGCGCTCTTAGGCCTCCTGTCACGAGTGAACACACCCTTCTTGTTTCCATCAGCACGGTTGACGCCGGTATTAGCAGTCTGGAAATCGGCAAAGTTCCAAACATGCTCGCCGACGATGGACTCGATCCGGTCAAAGACCCGGTGCGACATCCGCAGGAGGTTAGTCTGGTACTCCTCAGACCAAGGTACCTCGCCAAGCGCGTGGAGACCAGCCATGGTGTCGGCGCCGTACTCGGACATGATGATGGGCTTGTTGTACTTGTCTTCCCAGTGGAGAAGCTCGTCCTCCATGGCGACCTCGGCAGCTGCCAGGTTGCCCGTGTTAACGTACCACCCATAGTATCGATTGAGCGAAAGGAAATCGAAGAGGTCTGAAATTAGGCATTTATCGTAAGGGGCGTGCAACACGTTCGTGAAGGTTACGGGCCTGGTGGGGTCCAGCTCGCGGGTCAGCTCCACCAGGGGCTCGAAGTACTCGCGTGATCCTTCCTCGTGGGAGGCTGGCTCGTTAGTAATACACCAGCTGATGACAGATGCGTGGTTCTTGTCTCTGTGGATGAGCTCGCGGATGGCCTGGGCGTGGGTCTCCTGCGTTTGGTTGTTGATCGTCTCATCGGTGAATGTCTTGGGCGGATCGCCTTCCGCTTCCCCGGCGCTAAGAGCCAGGTTCAGGCCAACGGCGGCGACTTCATCAATGACGACGATGCCGTGGCGATCAGCGTACTCCATCACTTCCTCGGCGTACGGGTAGTGGGAGGTGCGGAAGGAGTTGGCACCCATCCACTTCATGAGCTGGAAGTCATGGATCATGTAGGCGGGGTCGTAACCCTTACCGCGGACCGGGCTGTCCTCGTGTTTGCCGAAGCCGGTGAAGTAGAAGGGCTTTCCGTTGATTAGGAACTGGTTTCCATCGATCCTCACGGACCGCACGCCGACTGGTAGGTCGTAAGTATCTAGGACGGTGTCGTCGGAGAGGAGCTCCACGCGAAGTGTGTAGAGGTACGCTGCGCCCGGCTGCCAGAGGTTCACGGGGCTCACGTTCAAGCTTCCTTCTAGCTCCGATGCTTCAGCAACCTCGTTACCGTCCTCGTCAATCAGAGTAACCCTGGCCTGAGAGTCGTTGGACGCGTTGCTGGTCTCGACAGAATAGTTGATGGTGCCTTCGTTGCCTTCATCGTCACTCTCGGTGGTGATGGTGATATCGCTGACGTGAACATCGGGAACGGAGTACAGCGACACCGAGCGTGCAATTCCAGCGTAGTTATAAAAGTCGTGGTTGTATTTCTGTCGAAGCTTTCCAGTCTCATCGGTCACGACTTCGCCGGGGGGGATTGTCTGCCAAGTCAGGATGTTGTTGACGGCAACCGTCAAGCGGAACTGCTCTCCGGGAGACACAAGGTCCGTCAGGTCCACTTCGAAGGGCATATATCCGCCGACGTGACCTCCGACCTCCTCGTCGTTGACATAAACCTTAGCCTCATGCGTAACGGAGTCGAACCGAACTAGGTAGCGGCCCTCAGACCAGCTCGGAGGGATGGTGGCGTGGCGTTGATAGTACGCCCAGCCAACATTGTCCCGGATCGCAGGATCGGTGAAGATGTCGTTATAGCTGGCGGGCACCGGGATTTGCAAGTTGGGGGGGATAATGCTGGTCCAGCCCTGGTCCTCGTCGATTTCCCTAGATTCGGGAAGTGCGAAGTTCCAGATGCCATCAAGAGAGACTAACTCCCGGCTGGGGTTGGCTTGCGGTTTGAGGGTTTTCCATTGGTCGGTTTCGGTACAAGACGACAAGCCGATGAAAGTGGCCAACGAGAAGACAGCCCAAGGCCGCAGGAGGGGGACGTTGGTAAGGCGCATGATGGGCAGCAGAGTGTTGGCAGCTCAGGTTGCTCTGCCAGAGGTGTAAATTCTCTCTCATCTTTGCGAGATCGTCCGTCCTTCATATAGCCATGGTTGTGGCTTGGTGGTACCCCAACGAGGCCTTTGATGTACGCTATCCCCGAATAGTCACACTTCGAATGTCGCCTACGTTAGACTTATCCGTAGCCTCCGCCCTTCTCTTCTCCGCGTTTTCCGCACTTCTTTTCTCCGCGAAGTCTACTCTTTCCTCCCTCATCTGTATACTCGCATTTCTTCTCCACATTCAGCTGAACTTCCCCTCCCCGGATTTTCTGTATTTGTCAGAAGGTACGTACAGTTCGTTCCGCTTATCGGATTCCGCAATCGAAATGAGAAGAGCCATGTTCGTCGGGCATCACAACATTTCGTTCGCAAGGTCAGTGCGCCAAACTTTTCCAACTGAATGGTTGGAGACCGCGGAATGGGCCCCGTAGATCGACAAGTATAATGTGATTCCGATAGATCACTTCAGTAGGTCTGGGTCATGGCTTTCTAATCCCGGTCTTCATCTCATTACCTTTCTTGCTCCTCATACTAGGTTCAAGCGCTCCCAATCTCGCCGACCTTACTATTTCCGCTATTTTTTGGCAGCTCTCCCTATTCTCCGTGTCCCGGCTTCGGCAAGATGTGCCCAAAAAAAATTCTGTCTGAGTTAATGTTACCTCGGTATGCCGTCGCTTGCAGATCGGTACCGTTTGGGCAACATCCACCCCGCAGTTCGGTTACTTATGTTCATCTCCACACCCCAGCACCCCACACTGTTCGTCCACATGTCACTCGCACCCCCGCAGTTCGACCAAGCTTTCGTTCCCGGACCCTGGCAGTTCCACCACGCTTTCATTCCGCGAATCCCCGCAGTTCCCTCAAGCATCGCTCCCCGGATCCCCAGATCCCCAGATCCCCGCACTTTTGCCAAGCTCCGACCCCCGCCTTCCGCTGTGACATACCGTCTCGTGACAGGTCCGGTGGTATGTTTCCCGGATAATATTTCTCTTATCCGTGGCATCCTGGCAAAGTAATCGCCGGTGTCGCTTCAGGATTGAAAAATCCGGCGTTCCGATACACCAGAAATGTCTAGACTACTTTATGAACTGACGGATATGTGCAGAACGGGAACTGCCGGAAGAGTGCCTGGGCGAGGTGGAGCTAGGGGACCCTGCTGGCCCTAAGGCTTATCAGTCTGCTCGATCATAAATGAACTAAGGTTAGAAGGTCACTCATCTTGTGTCGTTTCAGGCCAGACATATGCTATGCTAAAGACGATTTTTGCGCTGGGTTTCCTCTCGTAATAGGTGCTGCTTTTCTGCGCAGTAACGAAGCTGCGTGGTGCGCTCTTTACCTCGACTGTGGCTAGTTGGGGGATAGTTGGGGCAACCCCCTATGCTAGCTTATCAATAACCAAGTTAGCTTTCCTACAATGCATTGCTGTTTCATCCCCTTAAAGTATAACGACTACTCTTGAAGTGGTCGTGTAGATTGGCTTGAACGTAAACCTTTTTGGCAAAGGCAACAAACAAACCCCGACCTTTAGCCTAGACTCACAACAATACCTTTTCCATTTTGAGTCCGGGCTAGAGAACTGCGAGGCGTATGTTTCCTTCCTATTAGCTGGTGCATTATTGGCTGGAATGAGAAGGCGGGTGACCTCGAACACCGGGACCATTTTGAGCTATTCCTCCGTTGCGCAAGGCCAAAGTGGACAGCGCCTGCGCTGCTCTTCATATTAGGTAGTGGTTCTGGTAGCTTCGATGTCGCCATAACTCTACTCCAGCAGCAATGACCTTATGCTCCCGGCGAAGCTGCTGCTGCTGCCTTATATCCGAAGCCAACTGATGGGGCGAAGTCGTCTGAGAAGGGTGTGGATATGAGATGATATTTAAGCGTGTATTGATAGTCTGAATGACATACCCCAACTCCCGCCAACTGCCCGACTCGTAATTCCCAATGTCCACCAAGTCCCTAATTGAAGTGTCAAATCCTGAGTTCCACGTTCCACGTTCCAATCCCAAGTCCACGCGTCAAGGCATTTCGTTCGATTCCGTAACATTCATCTTCGGGGTACCACGCAGTAAGTTAACGCAGCCCTTGTCCCGAAAACTGCCAGCTCGGACCATTCAAGTAGCCTTTCCTATGGGCTCGCCCAGAATCCATCTCAAGACCGTGATCCACTCCTTCCAATTCTTCCGCTCCCTCGCTGAAACGTCAACGATTGATTGGTTCCCGCTATCGACAATCCCCACCAAGATGCGCAGCTGCTTGCCCGCGGCGGAAACGACGGTGATCTATTACAAGTTCTTGATTAGCTGGAAAGTCCGTCAGGTAGATGGGGCTCAGCGTTACCAGAGTTCGTTTGCGGTGGCGGTGACTCTCATCGGTGGCACGACCGCAGCTCAGGGTCAAGATGGCTCTCATCTCGGGGGTGGAGATAGAATCTTGGCAAAGGGGGCATCTGCCGGCTAGGAAGCACGTCATGTGGGGCTGGTCGGGCATTTTTCTTTCCCACACCTCGTGGACGGACCACTTGACGACATCGTCCTACCGATTTAGCCGCCATGCAGAGATACTGGCGGCGGCATTGGTATGGATCATGCATTGGCACATCGAAATGCAATTACTCACTCAGACAATTCCCAATCGGTATCGTCAATGATGCCGAGCGTGGGTTCTATCCAGGTCAAATCATTTCCCTTGTAGTGGTTCGTCAAGTAAAAAGAAAGCATCTTGATAATATGGTAGGCGTGCCACCAGTCGTCCAGGTCTTTATCCCAGTGCGTAATGTCCCTGGTGTCACCATCGAAGGGGCATATCCAAGGCTTTATGCGGTTGAGATCGTTCTCCACGGTGTCATAAGCTACAAGTCGCGTAAAAGTCTCGGCGCTTGTGTCAAACGTTTTGGTTACTGAGTCTAGCGGTATCCCACTGTAGAAGTCGAGAGGGTAGCATTTTATCGCCCATGTGCGCATGTAGTCTGGGCTGAGGTAGTCGTCGTCGGATTTCAAGAGGGGGAGTAGTCTTTTTCTCCCAAATTGGGTTAGGGGTGGGAGGTTGGCTAAACGAATGGATTTCTCCGATTTCTGCATCGTGCCCGCGTCTTGTCGCTGCTGTTGTGTCTGGACGGGAGGTGGCTGAGGGCCAGACGGCCTGCGGAAGGACGGCATTATATAGCTGAAGGAGGACAGTAGGAGAGACGCAGAAGATCGTGGGTTCAGCGATACACTGATGGTGATGGATTCGACGTGAATGGGCCAGGAGATGATGGGCCAGGAGGCGATGGGCCAGGAGGTGGTGGGCCAGGAGGTGGTGGGCCAGGAGGTAATGGGCCAGATTGATGGTTGCAGATCAAGCAGAAGAAGTGGTGGTTGCCTGACATGGTTGGTTGGACAGCCGTCGAATGTGCGGCGGTGAGCCAATGGCAGGGCGACCTGGCGTTATTTACGGCCTCGCAATTTACTCTGACCTATTACCAGTTTCAACCCGGGTCAGAAACTTTCCCGCTCGTATCCGGGATGGCAGTCCTCCCCCGACAGCGTGTGGGCATACGATGGTTGACCTGAGGTTATATAAGGGGTGACTCTTAGCCCCTCCCGGACGATATACCTGTAGTACCACTTGACTTGAATACACCACCCACGCCGACACCTTAAGGGTCTTGCTTTTTGTTTCCTACGTCCCCCTTCTCCTTCTGTATATTCTTTTTAGCACACGAGAGCTATGGTGTCTAAGCTACCTCGCCACCCGTCCGACTGGCAGTCCCTGACGGGATCGCATCATGTTAATGGCAAGAGTATCCACGACGGCGACTTTTGCGATTCTGCCTCTAAGATAAACATTAAGCAATTCCTCCTATTACGCACCTTTTAGCCAGAGTTATCCAAAGCTAGCGATTTCTTCGGGGGGGACAAGTGGAAGAAATTCGTTGCTCAATCACACATGACCCGTGCTTTAGCCTTCACCGGGCGCTCGGCGGGCTTTAAGCAATATCATGAATCCATCCAATCCTAGAACAGTAACGACAGCGTCTTCCCTGGCCTAGGAATGTTCACCCTTGTGCGTTACTATCAGATCGCCTCGCAGGAAACATACAGCGTCGACCCCCAAGCCGACCCCTAAGCCACGCCGAAGCTTGACTTCTCTCTGATTATGACGAGAGCCAGAGCCCGAGACAGAGCTCGTGCCGCGCTCTCTGCTGAGTCCTCGGCAATCCTCTCAAAGTCAACCGGCCGCAACGATGACTTTCTGAGCCCAGACGATGCGGATACCTCCTCCACCGGCTTCACGCCTCGCCGAAATATAGAGAACCTTTAGATTTCCGACCTCCACCTCTCGCCCTTTTCCCCTTTGAACAGATTCACTGGTCACAAAATGCAGGTCACAGGGGACGAACAAATCATCAACACAGCTCTTATTTTATTCCTCACCGCCATAACGATACATTACGCGGAGGTCAAGGGGCACTGGTCCCTGTCGCGCCAGGCGTTTTGTGTTGCAAATGAGTTCAAGGGGAAGGTTTACGAGGCAAGGGTAGACGGTATCCCTCGCACGGGTAGAGATCGGGAGGTCAAGGCAATTATTGAGGTCAAGCCATTCCTTCGGAGCAAGGACGACACAATTCACGATGCTATTAGGATACAGGAGGCCGCGCAAATGGTTGCATGGATAAGCACACACCCGCCGCGCAACATGGCCGAAATGCGATAGAAAAACACCATGACGAAGTAAGGCACTCCGTAAGGGCTCCATGCGTTTCTCTACCAATTCCTCATTGCGTGTAGCCGCCTCATAATCTCGCAGGATCGCCACGAAATCTACTTGACGTTTGCCCGTTTTGGCCCGGCCTACGTCAATTATATCCAGGGGTTAACGTCCTTCAATGCCGCCGACGCATTTCTCACTATGCGAGAGGTCGGCCCTTTCAGCACCGACAAGGGTGACCATATGCGGACTCTTGACGCCCTGGTTTTGGCGTTTGCGCTGCAAGAGTGCAATTAATTCTGTTTTCTCTATTTTTTATTTGTTCCTTTCTGTGACGACAAGGCCAGGGGTTAGACATTCCTGATAGAGATTATGGGTTAATGGGAGAGTCTTCCATGTCCCGCTCCTTAAATCGAGTTTTTCATGTTTCTGGCCTTTCATAACTCAGATATTTAAGTCTTCCCAAGGAATATCCCGCCTACTCCCTTGAATAATCGCCGGTAGGGTTCTATTGACGGTGAACATTTCGCCCGGTTCGAGGGGGAGAGGCTGCGAACTCTAGCAACGGTAGTTAGCTAAGTTACGTATATTACCATTTGAAGTCGTCTTTATCTGGTTAACCGAGCAAGAACCAGGAACTTACAAGGCCAGGGGTGTAGTTGGGATGCCGTCTAGAATCCTCGAGCGAAGAGTTAGTCTAAATATACACTCAAACGACGCATACATTCAGCGTGAGGTCTTGAGCAAGTTGACGATAGAAACGTAGCACAAAGAGCTGAGGAAGTTGATGATAGATACCTGTCAGCGCCGTAGAATGGATGATGCGACGTGCGATGTCACAGGTCATTGAGGGTGCTTTGTTGCAATTCCGAAGCCGAAGAAACAAATAGTGGGAAAGCGCTGCCGCATCAGCACGTCATGCAGATGAGTTGCCCCGCTGGTGTGTTATGCGACTGAAGCTGGGAAGGATTTTCCAAGTCTCGTATTAAGTCCATGAGCGGCCAGTGCCATCCGCTTCGCTCCGCGTTCTAGCTCGGTTAAAGCTGCATCCAGGGGAATGTGATTGAGTGCAGCCGTCGTGGCCTGAATGCCAAATGCAAACTGGAGTCGGGCTTACCCGGTGGGTGGCCTTGACTTATTATCCACCAAAAGATGCCCTGGCCATATATCCCCTTTGCAGATGGGACATTACCTACCTACCTCACTAAACTCCCTCCAACCCGGAAACCCCGAACAGGTTTTACGCTGTACAGGTCGGGATGCGAGCAAGCTTCTCAGGTCAAAAGCCCCTGAGTGACGGCGTCTGTCTCCGCGGCACGGCACATTCACCTGACTCTCACAAACAGGATCCTTGAGCCTGATAGGGATATTGGCGCTGACGATAGTCATAGCTCCCGTTACACACTCTATAATCTCGCTTAAAAGGTTTACGGGTAAGCAGAAACCGACAAAGATAGAATTTCCTATTGAGCTCTCAAATAAAACTATTCCCATGCACTCCCAGTCCCGAGATACGCGTCTCTACCAAAACCTTTTACGTTCGAACAAGCTGCTCTTCTGCCATCGCTCTAACATCCGAGAAGAGCTGCCACTCCTCCCACCCAGCGTCACCCATCTCATCTTCATACACATTATAGTAGGCTAATAAGCTTGTGCCTTGCTGAGGACTTCTGACTCGCCACTCTCAGACCACTAAACTAACGTCGATTTAGGCCGGCGAGCAAGCCGGGCCATAATCTCCCAGTGTGACGAGAAACTGCTACAGAGTCTGGAAAACGTGCGGGGCCAACTTGATGAGCTTAAACACCAGAGCAATCTTTCCTTTACGCATTGCATGGTAGCTGGTACGTGACACATTCCACTTCATCCTCAGGTGTGGATTTTGAGATCAAGGAGGCTCTAACTAGGTCTTTTTAGGAAACGACTATGCCCGGACGTCAAATGCAATGATTACGCAGAGCCACGTGGCAGCTCAGGACAGTTTCAACACAATGATTGAAAGCAATCACCGGTTGTCCGCGATGTGGATGACGGGCATGTTTAACGATATCCTAATGGTCCTTAAAAAAACTAGCCGTAAGTGTTTTCACATCCCGCTAGACGCAGTAATCAGCTCACAGTTATCGAGAAAACAGGCCGATGCTCTCATCGCCAATCCCATCGAGGGCTTCGACATCGCAGCCCGTCATGCCTCAGTGCTGGCCTTGTGCACATGTCTGGAAACTACTCCGGATCCCCAACCTGGACGAGGAGGACAGGCGGTACATCCAGGAGAACGCCGCAAGGGTCTTCCCCCAGGACCGCGGCCGAGCTGCGCATGTGATCGAGACGCGCCACTTCCCGCAACTGGATCAACGGACAGGGCTCGGCAAAGTTGGTGGTTCAGGACGAGTTCGAGACGGTGCGGGGAATGTCGCCGTTGACCATTCTCTGCGCTACCATTCTTCGGCTTTTCAGAGATGTGAGGCCGCCTGGCGTCATCAGCCTAGTGTTTTTCTGCGGACGGCATCTCGAGCGCAATAAATACCAGGGCGGGAAGACATGATTCGCAGTCTCGTCGCCCGGCTTCTCCGCCAGTTCCCGTTCCCCACGGTCCAGGCCGACCCTAGCATCCCGCCAGAAGCCATTAGGAAAGGGGACGTTGGACACATTTGCAGGTTCTTCGTGTCATTGATGCAACAGTTGCAGCCGGGAACGACCGTCTTCTACATAACTAACGGCATCGACCACTATGAACGGGAAAATTATCTACCATGTGCCTCCTGGACCCCATTGACAGCGAACGAAATGTTTGGGGGGGGGGGGGTTGAAGGTGATTCTGACCAGTTCCAACGAAACGCGGCAAGTTCGGAAGGTTTTCAAGGAGCCAGAGACTCTGCTTCACATGGCAGCACTGGGGGGTGGGCGGGGCAATGGCTTCGCAAGGTTCGAGGAGAAAATGGGGTTTTGAGACACTGGCTCTCGGCTGGTTGCACTCGAAGGTTCCTCGCGCATTTCGACCTAATAGAATCAATAGAATTGGGTGACTAGACCCTTAAGGCCACGGCCTTCCTCTCAGCGACGGTAGAAATGGATTCTCCAAAGGTATCTAGACAGCACCCCAAACATGACGACCCCACAACGCATGGTGTGGCATCGACATGTCTCGGAGGCCATCGCGCGTATATACACAGTCGTGGCTTTGTCCATTCTAACCTACGGCCGAGGAGCGTCCTTGTACACGAGAACCGATGAACGCCGTCTGGCAAGGCGCGAGCTGGCCCCTCTGTCAAACGTGTCTACACATGCACTCTGCAAGGGCGTCTTGTCTTGGATAGACCGCCACGTCGGGGTTCGCACTTCGGGTGGACCCTCGCTTAAAGTCAGTGAACTTGTCCCATTCGGCAACTAGCCGTTGTGGAGACGTGGGATAATTATAGAAGGGCGGTGGCGTTCGTTGCGGGGAACAGCGTGGGAACGCTGGCCTTGAACTCGACTAATGCATGATTACTCCGTCGGATACAATCAACTCTTCATTACAACTGTACTGAAGAGAGCGGGGCCGATAGAAATGTAAGACGGTCTAAATCTTCAAGATTCGAAGTGGCCGATCGGCGTCGCGTTGATCCGTAATCTCCGCCGAGGGACGGTGCTGGACTATCCCGGCTTTAATTGGTCGTTGCGTCACTGTCGTGCTATTTTTATTCTGGGGAAATGCGCGCCAAGATTCTTCGAGGCGATAATACCGGATTTTCTGGCTCGCGATGCTCCACTCCTGACGGAGTATAATACTCGCGGACATCCCCCCTACGGAGCTAAGGAGGGGTTTTCCGCGACACGCTGGTCCCTCCTTTCCCCTGCCATTCTTATTTGCGGGAGTCGCTGGATATCGATCCGTCTATTCGGTACCGATCGGGAAGCTTATTCGGACTTCATTATGCAGTTATATCGAGCTGCTGCCTTGGGCCTGTCGCTCGCGGCAAAGGCGGCCGCAAACACCGATTTCTCAAGCCAGGTCGAGGAAATCTTGTCCAGACCGGCGCTTTCTGACGCCAGCATCGGCATCGAAGTCCGCGAGCTCGAATCTGGGAAGCAGATCTACAAGCATGACGAAGACCTCGCGCTCACCCCAGCCTCGAACCAAAAGCTCCTTACGTCTACGGTCGCGCTATCTAACCTCGGATCCGACTTTACGTTTGATACTACGGTATTCGGCACTTCGGAAATTGGCGAGGACGGCGTGCTGGATGGGGATGTCTACATCGTTGGATCCGGCGATCCGTCATTGACGTCGGGGAGGCTCTCTGACCTGGCGGAGGATCTCGTCGCGCAGACGGGGCTGAAGAAGGTCACTGGCGAGGTTTACGGTGACGGGACGATCTTTGATGAGGAGTTTACTGGAGAGGACTGGTCGGAGGGGGACATGAGCTTCTACTACTCCGCTCAAGTTTCTGGGCTCAACTGTGACCTGAACATCGTCAACATCACAGTCGCCCCCGGCGACGCGGCGGGGGATTCTCCGGTGATTGACGTGGATGGCATTAGTGCCGAGGAGGAGCAGTACGTTGAAATCGAGTCGACCGTCAAGACTGTTGCCGAGGATGGGAAGGATAACGCCGGCTTCGAGCGGCGCTTGGGGACCAACACCATCGTGCTCTCCGGGTCCATCCCGCTGGACTCGGACCCCGTCACCTTCAAGGTTACCATCCACGACCCTACTGCTTTCACAGCCCACCGTTTCGCGCTTGCGCTCGAAAAGGCGGGCGTGGAGGTCTCCACGGCGCCGACGGAGTCGGGCGAGGTACCCGAAAGCGCCACCGAGCTGGCCTCCTCTACCTCGGGACGGCTCTCGTCCCTGCTCGGGCTTTTCTTGAAGCCGAGTGATAACATGTACGGCGAGGCTCTCCTCAAGACGATCGGCCGTACAGCAACGCCCGACGAGCCCGGAAGCGCCTCAACTGGCGCGAGAGCTGTGGCCGCCTTCCTGGAGGGAGAGGACGTGGACACAACCGGCGTGGAGACGGTCGACGGCTCCGGCCTGTCGCCACTCAACAAACTGACGGCGCAATTTATCTCCGACCTTCTGACCCGCAATAAGAAAGAGTTCAGCGAGGAGGATTGGCAAGTCTACTTCGACGCGCTGCCCATCGGTGGTGTCGACGGGACGATCGCCGATAGGTTTGTGGACTCGCCGGTTACGGGCAAGGTTCGAGCGAAGACGGGGTCGTTGACGGGGGTGTCGAGTCTTTCGGGGTATTTGGAGGCGGGGGATGGGACGGAGTATGTGTTTTCGATCTTGATGAATGGGTTTGAGGATACGACAGCGGCTCGGAATGGGCAGGATGATATTGTTACGGCGTTGTATGACTATGAGGCGTGATGGATAGCATGAGAATGGTACAATTTGTCGTAATAACTAGAGTGTACATAGAACTGTGTTCTCCGTTGCAGATCGCCATTACTTCCAACCTGTAAGGCTCCAGGGAGGTATTCATGATGATATATCCGACTCCGGGTTTTTGCGGGAACTGACTGACCCTCAAGCATACATCTCTCCGAATGAGGTATCTGCTGCATATTTGCAACAATAGTCCACGAAACTTGAGACCTTGTGACTCCACGGGAACATCACTGTATCGTTTATAAGGGAAGCGATTGGTTTACCAGGCATCTGGTATCTTCGTATCTTGGTACTGCATGTCGGCATGAGTTTGCCGACATGTAGCGTCTTGGCCGCATAAAGGCATGGGGTCTGGAAGGCGTCCCAAGTACCGGTGCGTGCACGTCAGAATGCTTATTTTCATCTTCAAATCCTGCAATTTTCAATGTCACTCATCTTCTGCTCACTAGTTGCACCTCTAGTGACCTCACAGCCCTCTTCGATATAACTCACCCCCGTATAAGCTACTATTAATTCTACCGTTGAAATTCTGAACCTCCCCAATACAAATAATTCAAAACGCATCACGGCTCCAGGTGGGCAATATAGAGACAGTCAGCTCAGCTGATTGGGCAAAATGTTACCAAAGCTTGTTTCAAGACGGCAGCGGCGAAATGAAACCAAGACTTCTTTCACAGGCTAGATGAGGCTCTTAAGAACCTCGAGGCGGACCTCACTCATATTTTACTGTCTTCGTACTTAGTGAAGCTGTATTTATTAAAAGATGAGTACTAGTTTCCGTGCTTGCCATGGTATTGATGCAAATTCATGCGTATCTGTACCTGGGTCAACGAGCCGCGATCCCAGCGTAGAGCCGTCTCCCTTTTGACGATGCCTGCTCGATGCTCAATCCTGAGGATACGGGATGTGTTTCATCCGGGCTGTTGCGCGAACTGCCGCCCGTCTCGTGAAAAAGCAGTTACACGTCAAGAATTATCATCGAATAACTCGTCGAGAGCGATACTGTCAAAGTGTTCATCAATAGCGTGGCTAATAGTATTCCGTGTCCGCGGGCTTGCTGTCAAGAGGTGCCAGTTACAAGAACGTCAGAAGGAGATACCAATCCCCAATATATCTTTGAGCACACTTGACCAGCCTCCTTGTGCCCAAATCACACGGTTTAGCTCACGTATATGTGCTTTACTATCCATCCACTGTCTTTATCCGAATACTTAATCATGAGTGAATACGACACCGGCTATACAATAGTCGGAAGTTACGCCTTTCGGCGACGTGAATAACCTCTTCTCTAAGTCAAGTAAGATCGCCCCATCCCTGAATCGTCTCCACGGTGACGTCAACAGGAGAGGCTCTAAGCATCCTAGGCAGACAGTCCACATGAGCTCAGAGCCACTCACGGACGAAAAGCAACTCTCAGACTTAATAATCAGAACCTTTACCGCGCCTTCGACTCCCAGCTCTTGCAGTCTAACGCCGACCTTGGCTAGTTGTGTCTTGATGCATGGAGAGGTCGGGCTGGTTGACCTCATGGTCAAAGATGGCGAGGGACCGCACTTGGCAGGCTATCACGATAGTGGATTTGAACGCAAACAGTTTCGTCCACAGTACTGGAAATGTGGTAACACTATAAACAGCTTCACGCCGGGAGACAACTCTGACTAGTATGGATAACTGCCATCTCCATTATCTCCAGGATATCCAATTTCCTGACTGGTAGATGAGCCATGGGATCAGAGCATAAGGGAGAGTTCAATTTTTATTGGAAATTCGGTTCCATGCGGTTCGCTGGATACGGTGCCTCGTTGGGATATGTGGATGGTTTGGATCCGAGGCATTTCTTGAACCATTACAGCTGCTCACGCAATCCTTGAAAGCGAGGAGGCCAGCATTGCCTAGGTGTAAGATATTTAATTTCTGAGATAGTGGACGAGCTTGTGTCTATTATGTAAGGACACATTGTCGCTTCGGAGACGGGGAACAAAGTAGCAGGTCACATTGGCGCCATTCATGGCCATGTTGCACTAGTAAGCAGGACCTCAAGCGTCCTCCTTCCTAAAGCAGCAATCATCGTCGTCGTAAAATCCTTTACCACAAACCCCGCAGACAAAAACATCTTTACAAGCTGGTGTCTTGAGCAGAAGAAGGGCTTGGGACGGCGCTCGGGGTCCTTGACGAGGCACTGCGCAATGAGATCCCTAGACTCCTTGTTGAAGCGGCCCTCCAGCCTTAGCGGTTCGCTATTGCGAAACTGGCCTAGAAGGATGCGGAGCCGCCTCCGCCGAGACAAGGGTCATCGATCCGATTACGAGGGACGAACAAACAGAAAACGAAGGGAAACGCCACCTGAGAATGGGAATTTGCTCGGGCCGAGGTTGTAGGCCTTGGTACCACTGGTCTCAAGTGAGCCCAAGGAGGCGGATGATACAATACCCGGTCCCTATGTAATTACTCTGTTGGTAAAGGGCTCAGAATTAGGAGCTTCTGGGGCCGCACGATCAAACCATACATCCGGCCAGCCTGCATCTCAAACCCAAGGGTCCCCCGTTCTCATCTGAAATGGGCATGTCAGGCCAGGTATTCGTTGGTGGATGAATGAATAACATGCCACCGTGTGCGCAATGATACGAGCATGCGACCCCGACCTGGGCCCATGGATGCTCGGTTGGCTAAAGTCCGACCACCGAGCCAACACAACCCCCAAACCCCTGGCGACGGGTTCACTCGGGGCGTCACGACGGCGTTCCGGTCCGCAGGTTCGGATGTAGCTGCGCAATGCAACGCGCTCGGCCTTGCTGTCCGAAGCCCCTTCTGCGCAGGGGAGTCGCGGCCAAATCCACAGCAAAGTCGGTAAGGAAACCGGCATAGCGGGGAGAGGCCCGGAACCAACCGAGGGACCCCTGGATGAGGGGACATTCAGGGTCCAACCCTGCGCCGGACTTTTGAGCATGACAAACAGCAAAGGAGCCTTGCAGAGGAGTGGGTTTCGAGGCCCTGGCCCCTCGGGGTTATATGTGTACGTACTTCGGATGATACCGCCAACACGACGCTTTCACCCGCTTCCCCGCGAGAGGTTATTTGGTGGGGGACTGGGGTCCCCACAATGCTTGCCAAGTCGGCTCCGGTGAACCGCCCACCGCTGAAAAGGATCCCGATGGAAGCGAACGACGGGAGCCAACGACGGGTCGTCCGCCGATCGACTTACAGCCCGTCGTTCCCCTCGCGACCCGCTCCCAATACGTCGTCACGGAAAATGCCTCCCGCCCCAAATCTGGCCAGGGTTCGTGTGCTCTCTGCCCAACATACCTCACCGGTGTGGGTCCAGGTCTCGGACGATCCTCATTTCTGGGCACGATGTCCGCATGGGTGGGCCCAGGCCTTCCCCACCCCCTGCCCCAGACGGCTTAACCCGGGTCCCCTTTCGGATGCGATGGCCCCGCACTCCCGGTTCGCCCATTACGCCAAGATTTAATTCCCATCCTGCGTCTTACCCTCGGACCAGGTTTTCCTGCCCCCCGCACATATCATAATCCCGAGAGTTCGGCAACTGGGGGGCCGGGGCGATGCAGGGGCCACAGGAGTCCAACAAGCCAACACTTTAAACAGGCGATTGCCCCACGCGAGTTCCCCCTAACCCCGTTCGTGGGCCTCTGGACGGGGTAAACTCTGCAAACCCACATTCGTGAGCCCGGAGAGAGTGTGTCGGTCTTGACATGATGCGCCCGACATGGCGGATTTGGTCTACTACGAGCTTGGCTGGGCCATTCTGAGCACCATCTGCCTCGCCAACGTCCTCTTTGGCCTCTCCGTTGTTGGCATCATCGGCCTGTCGCCCGTATCGTCCATCCCCCTCATCGTCTCTTCGGCCGGGGCTGTTGCCAACGGGCTTTCCTACTATGTCTTTTACGCCGACTATCCCGTCGTCAACACGGCGGTCGCGTCGGTGTTTGCCGACCTGCTGTGGATGGTAAGCCTCTCCTAAACACCGACCTGATCCTCTGCGAGAAACGGGATGCTAATGGACGGTCTCTAGGTCCAAGAAGCAGGCAACGTCTTCTACAGCTACGCCATCCTATCCCGAATAATGTACGGCCGCGACCTCCGCCTCTTTCGAATCCTCTTCTGGGCTTTTATGCTCGCCATCCTCGTCCTCCGAACCCTCATCGCAGTCTTCCGCGCCCGCGGCATCCTCGACCCCGAGCTAGCCTCCCGCAACCTCATCAACAACTTCCACACCGCTTACTTTACCTCCATCGCCCTCGTCGAGTGCGTGAGCGCGTACTTCCTCCTTAGGAAGCTGGCGTCCGCGAGGAGGAGCCTGAGGCAGGCGTCGCTGCATTCGAGTATCTTTAGCCACCTTATGCGGAGCACGGAGACGAGGGTGGCGACGCTGGCGCTGATTGGGGCGGCGAGGGCGGTTACGTATTATTTCCAGCCGTCGGGGCAGAGGGCTTCGAGTGTTGCGAATCAGATTGATCGGTTTATTTACACTTTTGAGTGTATGTTTCCGGTCATGATGTTGTACGTTGGTCCCTTTTCCCCCCCGCTATTCTCCGGACGCCGAGTGCTCTTTTTGCGTGTCTATGGTACTGACTAGTGTGTGATTCCGTTTAGTATTGATATGCTCGCGTCGAAACTTGTGTCCTCGAATCAGATCCACGACCGGAGAATGCCCTCGATCCGCGCGACCTGGAGAAGCACACGGACGAGAAGGAACGATACCGGCTGGGATGACGACACGACATCCCAAGCCGAGCTCGACGATAGGACCCCTATTAGCATTGCGTCGAATAATGACCTCCCGGGACAGCCAGGGAAGGCGGTGTTGTCGAACCCGCCTTCGTTGAACGAGGCTGATGATCTGGAAGGAGATGGCAGGAGGAGGATTGCTTATGCGACATGATTGGGAAGTGGGCCTGGCGTTTCTGGCATGTACCGCTTGGTTCGGGCATGTTTTTGTTGGATTCGTTTCGTGTGTATATACCCCTTCTAGCCGCTCGTCTTTACGTCTATTTGTCTCTGGTTGTTTTGGATCTGGGACGTCTAGTCCACGGGGGCCTTGGTGACATATATCATGTCTTGCTTGGTGGGAATTATCACCCCGAAACCGCGTTCACCTCCCGAGCTTGCCCCAACTGCTATTAGTCTTCGTGTTTGGATATCAACGCGTGGTAGCCCATGGCTTGGACACGCAAGGAATCAGCTCGTGGGACTGCATTAGCACCGAATTCGTCTATGGTGGAATGGGCCGACGGGGAGGTTGGGAGGCTGGGAAGCATCAAACGGCAAAACCCAAGGTGTCTCGGGGTTTTATAGTGTCATTGCAAGGCGTGTCTTGCTTGTCGCTAGACTACGCATAGTTCCGCACCAGCTTGCAAACTTAACGCGCGTGGTCTTTATCTCCGCACTACCAGAGCACAGTCAGCGAGGACAAGTACCTTGGTTCCGAGTTCCGCGACGGTAGTTACGCGAGTCCATGAAGTACATCGCATACATCCAGCTCTTCTCGAGTAAATTTACGCCGACCAGCTCCGCCAGTTAGAAAACGCACGTTGCTCTTTATCCCGAAAATTCTTGTAGTCGAAAGTTAAAGACCCCACGCGGCCGGCCGTCTTGGGAATAAAGAGACCGTCCGCTAGGGAGAGCTAAACTAGATCTCAGGCGGCGTATTAGGCGGGGCCCTTGACGCCGGTTCATACTAGTTGAAACTCACTATTTTAAAGGTAGCAAACATGATCTAAGTGAGCTGCTGACGAAGCTCCACCGCAAATATTTAAACATTAATTGTTCACCACAACTAACACCACATCTCGAGGGGCGAACTTCTGTTGAATTTCCAGGGGTAACCTTGACCTCGTGGGAGAACGGCGTTCTATATAAAATTCAGTTCTATGATGGGGTTGGAACGCCAGCGTGATGACCCCAGCAGGGAACCCCGAGGTTATGAGTGCAGTTTGACGAGGCTCTTCACTTAATGATTGTATTAGGCTACGAATAACAAGCGTCATACCCTGAGATACAGACAGCCCACAGTACATAGTGTGATTGGGCGGCATCGCAGAACTGGCAGATCAAATATCTCGAGTCCTCTTGTATCGTGAAGCGCGATGACGCTGGCTAGCAGGCTCGGTAGACGGCCCGTGCCCCGCATGTCCCCAGCCAACATCGCAAGCTCACAAAGCTCGAAGATCTGTTCAGGAAAGAGCTACCGAGTAGACGAGCTGGGTAAATCGCGATGTCAATGTTTACTTGCGCACACAGTATCACCGGAACGTCTGTGGGCGAAGCGTGACGCGCGAACGGTGAAGTCTCGCATCACTGTGCTGGATCCGCCATGATGCGATTCATGGCCCGCAAAGCGCTAAGCATGGGCGTTGACGATGCTTCGATCGGTTGCGTCTAGTATGTCCGTCCACGTGTACGTACGACTATCCCGAGGCGGTGGGACCAAAATAGAAGCGGCCGGGTAACACGGCGACTTGGCCCAGACCTTCGGGCGGACGCGGGGTGTGGCTTGTAAGTTGCGGCTGCACAGGTCCATCTTGGCGCAGACGGTGCCAAGAATGAAAACCGGCGTTGGGCTCCTCGAACAGATACGACACCAATGAACTCGCGAGAACGGGAAGCGGGTCTTCTATAGACAAGCTTTTGAAACTTGATAGTAGCGTGAGAAGGTGGTAATACCCCAGATTGGCACTCTGGACGAGACGTGGCGGCCACGAGTTTCTGCGGGCCGCGTCAGAGCTGACGGGTGCGCTGTGGGTCGTGTTTTAGCGGCCCCACGCGCTGTGGCTGCGCAAAACCGAGCCACGCCTTCGCTTGGCGACGGCGGGTCGTGGATAACGGCAATGCTGTAATATCTCCTCGTTGCTTCACTGGAAGGAAAAGTGACCGAGTTTTGTCCAGAAAAGTGCCCCCGGTTGTCCGGATAACATCGAGAAGACGCCAATTGAAGCCGTCAGTCAGGCAGTGGCTTTTTACTAGCGAGGCCACGGGACGCAAGCTTGGGCAAATCGGATCTGCCTCACGGACCCGGCGGCTTCGGTCCCGAGCACCGAAAGGTGGCTGAGCTGCGTTGCACTGGCGAGACAATCGCCGCCGTGTTCAGCCGCTCTTCGTCGCGCCGAGATTCCATCCATCTGATTTGCGGGACATCCGACTTGCTCGCCGGCTCATTTAACGCCCCCGGCCTCGATCCAGCCTCGTCGGGGCCTCAGAAACAGCCTCGACCGCGCTTTTGCTCTTCGGGCTCCAGGCAGCTTCTCGTCGATGGAAGGCAAAGGACACGGGCGGCTCCGACTTTTTCCAATCAATTATCTCGAGAGCTTCGCGTAGCATGACCTGGCGACGAATCTCACCCACTCCCGCGTCATATCCTCTCCAGCCATGGCCTCTCCCATCCCCTCTCCGTCACAGCGCCAGCAGCGCGTCATACAGCTCGCGCACGACTGGTCCGTGTCGTCCCTAACCGCCCCCGGACCCACCCCACAGCTCAACCGCCCCTTGCTCCCCCCGTCCTTCCGGAAACCCGCCGACGACGCCCACGCCGAGCAGCTCCTCCTCCGCCGCCGCCACCAGAACACCTCCACCCCGCCCCCGCAAACGCTATCCTCCTCTCACTCCACCCCGCTGCTAAACCGCTCCTTTACGACGAAGAAGTCTCGCTCGCAGGAGACAGCGAAGGAGGTCTTTGAGACGCTGCTCGACTATGTCAAGAGCGGGGGTGCGTCCGCAGGGATCGCTGAGGCGCTGTTGCTCCGTCTGCAGACATTGGGAGGAAACCTCGATGTGCTCCCGCAGAAGAAGAGCGTGTCGAACCTCCTATCGAAGAGGAAGAGCCTGGGCGATGACTCGGCGAGGAGGGGGCAGGTGCTGAGGGAAGCGGTGAAGGGTGGGAACGTCGATGTGGTGAGGGTGCTGGTTCCGCACGCTGATCCGCACTCGCTCGACGAGGCTGCGGGGCTCGCCGTGAAGCTGCGGAGCGTGGACGTCACCGAGGTGCTGCTGTGCTACGGTGCGAGGGTGTGCGAGTCTTCCCTGGCACTGGATGAGTTCCGGAAGGCGTGCGCCGAGGGTGGGCATGCGGAGCTCATTGGGGCTATCCTAAGGTCTGACGGGAGGCCGTCGGGCGTGGGGGTGTCACAGGGGATGGTCGACGCGGCGAGGGCGGGTTGCGTCGAGACGGTGGCGCATCTGGCTCGGTCATCAGCCGACGGCAACTTTAACAATGCAGAGGCGTTGAAGGTTGCGGTTGGGCAGGGAAGGAGGGACGTTGCTTTGGCGATAGTCATGGGGAGATCCCCTCCCCAGAGACCTGGGCTGGACGACGCTTTCACGATCCTCTTTTCGCTGCCGAATTTAGGCCCCGACGACAAGCTTGCGTTGGCGGAGTTGCTGCTCGTCGCCGGCGCCGAGGGTGAGGCCATTGATGTCGGGCTCATACACGCGGCGGCCTCGGAGTCCCCGGAGCTTATGTACCTACTCGTTTCCCACGGCGCGTCGACGACTTTTAGGGACGCTTACGCCGTGCGGAACGCCGTGTCGAAGGGCCAGTATGACCTTCTGGAGATCCTCCTGGGCGGTCCTGCGCCGTTTGGCCCCGAGCATGCGTCGAGATGCGTCGGTCTGATACCCATCAAGACGTCGTACGAGTGCCGTCATGCGATATTGACGCTGCTACTGAGGCGTGGCGCGAGCGGAGCGGCTCTTCACGATGCACTGATTGACGCCGTCGAGGCAGGCGACATTGAGTCCGTGCGGCTGCTCGTCACCCCGGAGTTCCCGACCCGCCGAATGACGAACGGCGACGCGGGTGTCAACGGACACCCGGTGGACGATACCCACGACGTTGCATCGGTGGACCACAACGGCGGGCTGGCCTTCAGCATCGCCGTTACCCGCGGCGACATACCCATGACGAAGCTGCTCCTGTCCGCGAAGCCGGAACAAGAGACCCTCTCGCAGGTCTTTCCCACCGCCTGCACGTTATCGGCCGCGGAATCGAGGTACCAGATCGTCGAGGCGTTTCTGCTTGCGGGGCTGACGAGCCGGTCCTTGGACGTGGCGCTGCAGGAGGCTATATCCAGGGACCCGGAGCAGCGGGACGAGAGGATCATCTCGCTACTGCTGTCTCACGATGCGAATATCAACTACGCCAAGGGCGCGGGGCTGGCGGCTGCTATTGAAAAAGGGGATGTAGGGCTTATCAGGACGCTTGTGGGGGCTACGGCGCCGGAGACGGCGGGGCATGTCCTCCCCGCTGCGATGAAGCTTGAGGATGCGGATGTGAGGAGGGAGGTCGTGGGGTTGTTGTTGGATGCGGGGGCCGCGTCGAATAGGGAGAGGGTTGCTGCCGCGCTGTTGACGACTGTTTCATCGAAGCCGGTTGATGTTAGGATGCTGAGGCTTCTTTTGCAGCAGGGGGAGGCGGATATGAGTCTTGGTGAGGGCGTGGTGCTCGGCGTTGGTGAGTATCTGATCTGTACCTAGTCTGGTGTATGGTACTAATCCTCGAAGCACTCGGCGACCCTGACCCAACGGTGGTCAAGATGCTCCTCAAGCACGGACAGCCGCCCGCTGAGCTCGTGAGGAAGCACCTCGAGACCCTCACGGCCCTCCCATCCACGCAGTCCAAGACTACAAAAATGCAGGCGCTCCTCACTCACGCGACTGAAGACGACCGCAGCGAGATGCTCGTCCAGGAAGTCTCCTCCGCCACGAACACCCCCGCAGAGGACTTCTCCCTCTCCCCACTAGCAATGCTCCTCTCCGCCGGCGCAGACGTTAACGCCCACAAGGGTCGCGCGCTCTGTCTAGCCGTCGGCGCCGGCAACGCCGCGATAGTAACGGCGCTGCTGGGTGCCGACCCGGAGCCCGAGACGCTTCAGCTTGCGTTCCCGCATGCGATCCATAACCGCGGGGCGGGGGAGAGGTTCGCGTTTACGGAGATGCTTGTGCAGGCGGGGGTGCCGAGGAGGGAGTCGACTAGGGCACTGGCGTTCTGCGTCGATACTTACACGGAAGATCTGAAGCTCTTGACGTTACTCGTCGAGAATGCGGACATTTCGGACGGGATTGCGCTGGGGAAAGCGGTGAGGAGGGGGAGTCCCCGGGCTGTGGAACTGCTTTTGGAAAAGGGGACATCATCGCAGGAGGCGCTGGATAAGGCGTTGGGCCTGTGTATGGCGGTTAAGGACCGGGGGGCGCGGCTTGAGATATGCAACATCCTACTCGCGAGGGGCGTGGGGCCCGCGGCTGTGTCCGCCGCGCTGTTGGCGGCGGTAAACGACGTCGACTTTGAGCTTGGGAAGGTCCTCATCGAGGCGGGGGGGAACCTGGCGGAGTGCGACAGCCAGGGCATCGTCCGCGCGTGCCGCTCTGGCTCTCTCGACATGCTCTCGTTACTACTCACGGGTATGCCGGAGCCGAACATGGGGGTTCTGCAGGAGGCGTTCCAGGCGGCGACGGACGTTGGGGATTTGAGAGCCAGGACGGTTATTTTCGAGATGTTGTTGCGGAAGGGGGTGAGTGGGGAGGTCGTGGATGGGCAGTTGGTTTCTGCGGCGAGGTTTGGGGAGGCCGGGGGTGGGATGCTGAGGGTGCTGCTGGCTGCCGGGGCGGATGTGGACTTTAACGGGGGGGAGGCGGTTTGCGCGGCGGTTCGGAGCGCGTTTTTGGGAAACTTGGAGTTGCTTCTTGGACGGGTTGTCTGCCATGAGAACCAGGTGAGTCAAAGGGTTGTGCTGAAGACGGACGGGGGGGTGGGACGAGAAAGACGTGTGTGGCTAACAAAGGTACAGAAGATGCCCAGTGCCGAGACGCTCTCCGCCGCGCTGAGGGCGAGCTGGAAGCTCAGCCCCGAGACAAGGCGCACGACGGTGGAATGGCTCTTCGAGGCGGGGCTCGCGGCTGGGGAGGATATGCACCGCACGCTTGTTGAGCTCGTGAATGAAGAGGAGGCGGATCTGGGGCTCGTGGAGCTCTTGCTCGAACGCGGGGCGTCGCCGGCTTATGAGGGGTGTAAGGCTGTTGTTGATGTTGTTGCGAGGGGGGAGGCGACGCTGTTGGGGATGATGCTGGAGTATCATGTTCCGGGGGAACTTGATGGCATTCTTACGGCGGCGCTCAGGGAGGATAATGCCAATTATTGGTGCACGGAGGAGGGTGTGTCTACGCTCTCGTTGCTCCTGGAAAAGAGTCAAGGCGAGAGGTTGGGCGGCGAGACCATCTCTACAGTCCTGGGTCTCGCGGCAACGAAGCCGCACGATCTACTCGACTCCTTTGTCGACCTGTTACTCGGACGAGGCATCGACGCCAACCACGACGGCGGAAAGCCCTTCCGCCTCGCGGCGTCGGCTGGGCACCTCGACCGAGTCCGGAAGCTCGTCGCCGGGTCCCCGTCCTCGGATCCAACACCGCAAACCCTGTCCCTTGGCCTCGCGGCCGTGTTCGACAGCCCCGCAGACGAGGATACTGCGCTGGCCCTCGTCTCAGCCTTCACAGAGCATGAGTCTGGCGTTGACGCGATGTACCCGCACTCCGTGCCTCTCCTCATCCTCGCGCTGGATAGATTCCCTCGCTCGAGGGAAATTTTGAAAGCGTTGCTAGACGCGGGGTTCTACCACGACCAGATGGCGACGTACCCCGTTCGGGAGGGCCTCGAGCCAGAGGGCGTCACGCTGCTCCTTTGGGCGCTGCTCCAGCCTCAGAAGAGGGTTAGCTCCGCCGTCATAGAACTGCTGGTGGAGGCGGGGGCCAAGGTGGGGTTCGAGAGTCGGGTGTCCGGTACGACGCCTCTTATGGTTGCGATACGTGAGCGGAGGGCGGATGTCGTGGGGATGTTGCTCAAGCACGGGGCGGATGTGCGTGCAAGGGATGGAGGGGGTTCTACGCCGTTGGGGATGGCGGTGGGGTTGAGGGGCGAGGCGGGGGTGGAGATTACGCGGAGGGTGTTGGAGGCTGGGGCGCCGGGGAATGACGGGTCGCTGCATGATGCGGCCAGGGAACTGAACCTCGGGACTATGGAGGTGCTCATGGAGTCCGGGCACGATCCCGACTTTCCGAGTCCGCTGCACGGGGGGAGAACAGCGCTGGCTGAGCTGTGTCGGTACGGCGCCCTCGACGTCCGGGAGCCGAGGCAGGAGATCCGATTGGAGAAGGTCATGGGTCTGTTGATCCAAAGGGGAAGCGACCTCAGGATACAGTCTGAGGGGCGGTCTGCGCTACTGCTTGCGCTGGAGGGGGCGAATCCGGTTGTTGTTACAAGGGCGCTGCTTCGGTCGGGGATGTGGCGGCTCGTCAACGACGACGCGAATCTCTATCGGTACGGGAGGTTTACGTACTCTGCTACGATGTACCTGCGGATCCTGCCAAGGACGGAACATACGGATGGGTTGTATGGGTTGTTGAGGGGGTATAGATGCGAAGACCTGTTCTTTGCGCGGGAGGGGCCGCAGCCGGATGGGGCGGTGGGGATGCCGGAGGGGATTAGAAGGGAAGAGGAGGAGCGGAGGGGGGTTGTCAGGAGGAGGGAAGAGGGGGAAGGGGAACATATCCGTGCGCTGCAGAAGGCGAGGGAGTTACATGAGTTGGAGACGAAGTTGTACATCTCGAGGATGGACCTCGAGGCGTCGTATGTGAGGCAGAAGCAAAAGGAAGAACTTGAGTTCCTGGAGAAGAAGGCCTTGGCAATGGAAGAGGTTGATAGGAAGGCGGCGGAGAGGAGGAGGGAGGAGGAGGAGAGGATGCTGGCGCATGAGGAGGCGGTCACGAGGGAGGTGCTTGCGCGGGCGAGGAGCGCGGCGGAGGTGGGGGTTGAGGGGGAGGAGAGGAGGGCGGAGGCTATGGTGGGGGGAATGGTTAGGGTTGGGCTGCAGAGGGCGGAGAATGAGAGGGGGGTGCTGGCTATCAGGGGGCAGCAGGGTGGTGGAGGGGGAAGAGGGTCTATGTAGGTGGTGGACTTGGGTAATGCGGATCTCGCGGTATGCTTGCCCGGTTGTTTGTATATAGCTCTTGCCAACGGTGAATTTGGGCGTTTGGATAGGTTGGTGGGTGGAGGGGTTGGATTTATGGCGTCACGCATTTATAGGTGTATGTAGGAATTTATATGGCGCCCGCCTTGCTTGGCTACGGATCGAGAGAGCTTGAGCGAACACGTCGATTGTGGGGTATTTCCACGTTTGTTGGACACTTGGTTAGACAGCGTCGTCTCAGCGGAGTGACGGAGGGAGCCCGAGTCCTAACGGATGCCCCTTTGTACGGTCCGAGAGACCGCCTGTTCCTCCCGAGGGGGAAGATAGGGCTAAATCCAGCCAAGGTTTTGTACGAGCACGGTTCCAAGATGCCGTGCGTAAGGACGAGAGTCGGATATCGGCAGTGTTGTAGCTGGGGGTCGCGCAGACAGAAGGACCGCGGAATGTGTTGCGTGAGGTTGTGTCGCGGCGTACCTTGTTCTAGACGCTCTTGTTGGACGTAGTTCCAGCTACGCAGGTTCGGATCAACGGCTTTGTCGGACGGACGCGAGTTGGGTAGGCTTGTGCTTCGGCCTCGTTCGATGGTTCTCGTGGGTGGGAGTGGTGTATCGCCGTTGGGATTTAGGTCTAGCCGTGTCTTTGGTATAGCCGCCGTGTCAGGTGTAGCGAGGGGTCGGGGGCTAAGGGGAGTCGTAAACGAGCGAGTCGCCTAGACGAATACGTGTAAAGGACAGTCCATACACCTCTTGGGCGTCCATCAAGATGGACAAGCTGGGCTTTGTTCATCGTTCAAACTCGGAACGAGGAGTCCGTCGGGAGAAGAGACGACAGGGAAGTAGCCCTCGGCATCCCTTTTCCGTCCGATACCCCCTTTTTTTTTCCCTTTAAAGGCAAGTCGTAGAAGTGTTCCGGTATCCGGGAGACGGAGACGTCGCAAATTTGCGACCGGAGGAAGTCCAAGTCGTCGGGATAGGGGCTACCGGGAGATGGAGACGATGGTTGGGGGCTTCGGGGATCTGGCGCTGAGCGAGAAGGGCAACGGGTGCCCGGCTGAAACCCAAAAGCCGAGGGTCTAAAGGAGGCTCAAGCAGCTGCACCAGGGTACCAAAAATATAAAAGTCGACGGAGCCCGAGGTGTTGAAAGAGGAACTAAGGCCTGTATGCCGTTCCCGACACGCAGTGTCCCTCCTCAAAGGACCTGTGGCACAAATACCGGGGACTGTCACGTAGACTCCAGCGCAGAAGCAGCTCATAAAATCGTCAGGTATCCCTTTCAGGCGGGAAATTCGACGTGATATCAGCGGCGCTGCCAAGTTCCAGACCGTCGGAGTCCGCGCGGGCGCCGGATGCTGGAGAGCCCCCGACATCTAACCCCTTGGTCATGACCCTTTAGTCGTCAACTGAGGCCGTATTGCACTCTCTCAATCACAGGCGGCATGAATTTCGACAACTATCCATCTCGATTCCCGCCTTTCCCGTTATTTCGTGTCCGGTCTTGGCATCCGCATCGGCGCCCGCGAGTCCATCGCGATGCCCAACTCCCTCCTCCAACCCAGATGTCTCCCACAACGAAAACCACAACCACAACCGCAAAACCTCTCAAAAAAGGCCCACTGAGCCCGTAATGAACACATCATCCGCATCAGCGCGTGAACATGTCCCCCGTAATTGGCCCAACGTGCATCCTCCCCTCAAGCCCAACACCCTGATGGACAACCCGGATGGCCTTCCCCTCCCGCTCCTCCTTTCCCGTGATGTCCGCCAGCCGCAAACCCTCCAAGACCGCGGATCCATGGATTTCGGCTCTGGGTAGGGCCTTGATAGACGCTCCGTCGTGGTAGGACGGTGGATGAGGGGGTTTTGGACGAGGATCCCGGCTGCGGTGGAAATGGCGGTCGGGGGGTGCCCCTGTTTTCTCTGGCGAGTATAAGGGGACGGGAGCCGCTCGTCTGAAGAAGCCGAGCTGTCCTGTTTTCTTACCCTCTGAGTTTTTTCGTCCTGCTTTCTGGGACGAGACTACCACGTCGGTCCGTGGGCATCGCGAGATGTCGCCGTCACTTGAGGCTGGCTCGGCTCCTCGTCGCTGAGACTGACCGATGACCGATGGGCGCCTGTCTGCGGCCATTACTGGCTCGACCGGTCTTCACCCTGCTGGCCAGAGGCAGCATCATTCCAGCGGTTTTACCAGATTGAGCTCATCGAGCGAGCCTCAGGGCCCTCGTCGAGGGGGTAAGCATCCTTGAGGGGGTAGGTTCGCCTTTTTCTTTCGTCTCTCATCTCTCGTCTTACCGGGTCCCTTTCGAGGCCGGGGTTCTCCGGGTCTTCCCTTTCTCAGAGTTTTCATCGGGGGAACCCGTGCCATGCACGGATAGGTCTTCACCGGCTTCCACGTCCCCCTTCCCCTCTCATCTCTCTCATACGTCTCCACCAGTGGTCCCCGCCCTCGGGGCAGGCTCCCAAGCCAGCTAGTCGCGGCTATGGCGCTGGTTCTTGGACATGGGAGGTTTCCATGACACGAGGAAACACGGCCCCCGTCGCCCACGCCGCCCATGCCGCACCCCCATCCTCCCACTCGCTTCCGGCTCATGCTGCCGCTGACTTCCGTCTGCCCACTACCCACTACCCACTCCTCACACTCGTCACATCCTCCCCGACCCCCTCTGCCGATCCTTGCCTCCGTCCCACCCGCAATCTTTTCTCTGCCTCGCATCGGCCGGTTACCCTATCGCTCACCCTCCCTGTCCTGCGTCGTCACCTCGGCCGACTTGTCCTATCTCACGTTCCCACCTCACGGGCAGCTTACCCCATCCATGGGCGCCGTCGTACCACATACCAAGCATGTCGTGCCCCCCCACGCCCTCCCCCCTCGACGCCCCTCGCGACCCCCCCTCGCAGGAAGACACATGCCCACGCCAACCGCCCGATCGGGCCCCGTGCTTGCCAAGTGGCCGAATCGCGTCGCGGGCTTGATCCTTCTCCCCACCGTCCTGTTGGTCTTTCCGGCTTGGCGTGGCGGCCTCCAGTGAGGACCCTTCTCCTGACCGAGGCCTTTCCGCTTTCCTTCACCTCCTCGGGAAAAGGGAGCTCCCTGACTGGGTGGGCGCCCCGGCCAAGGCGTGTCTCCTCGAATCAGGGTCTGGGCTTGCAGGACGTCCCCCGGGGTGCCGTCGGTCTGCGCTAGGCTGCTTGCGGGAGGTCGGTGGAGGTGACTGGTGCCTGATGACCCGCTGAGTGATCCCACGGCGGAGGTCCTCCCGCGCGAGGCAGTGGTGATCCCTGCTTGTCGTTTGGTAACTCGGTGTCGGAGCGGGATGTTTCCTTTTGTCATCGCATGACCGTCCTGCCACGCGGGCTCACACGGGCGTCTGTTGCCTGGTTCCCGCACGGGATTCCTCCCACGTCGTGGGGAGTCGCTCGATGTGTTCAAGGGGTCTGAGCTGTTCGACCTCAATGACGTCGAGTCTCCGCCGGGAGACTAGTCTATGCAGGCTAGCCGACATACCCAGGTACACCGGACCCATCCTCGCGCACATCCTGACACGCATCCTCGCCCTCCAACCAACCAATAGCACAATACCCGCACAAGAGAGCCGTTCTCCACAGAGGGGACCCGGAGCTTTCTCTGCGGGTGTTTCCGCCTAGCGCGCCCTTGGCCCCTCGGCCTCGGCCCTTTTTCCCGGAACTGGGGATGAGGGTTCTTCCCGAGCGCGGATCAGTAATATGCAATGCGAGTACGGACGGGCAGGTATGCATGTTATCGCCAGCGCATTGCCGGTACCCACTGCCTACTACTACCCACTCGGGTGAGAGTGGGGAGGGGCTGCGTTGCGTGATGGGTCGGGATGCGGCTCGCCTGGTTGGGAGATGGGGGCCCGAGATAGACGGCGTGGGGTTGGACGGCGTGGTGTGGGTGGGCGTGGCTTGTTGTGGGTGGATGAGATGGGTGAAGGGGGGGGATGGAGAATGGGAAGTGGGAGAGAGGGGAAGAGGGGGATGTGGTGTGGACGAGCTGCAGACGTCGGGTATAAAGTGGGCGTGATGCTCCCCCTTCCAAACACCCTTTCTTCTTCTCTTTTCTGCAGAAACTCGAGATACCCTGAACCAGCGAATAACTACTACTTTTACCAACTTTACAAGTTTTTTCAACTTCCCAATACTCAAAATGGACCCTTGGTATGGAATGCCGATCTCCCAGCGCGGATCCGGAGTGATTAGTCGGCAGGACGGACTTACTGACGTGCTTCTTTAGCGCTTGCACCACCTGCGGCTCGCACAGCGACTGCACTTCTTGCACCTGCTGCTCCGTACGTCTGCCCTCGCCTGCCCACCGGGACAGCGGCTCCCGTTTTCCCCCTCTCCCCCTTGCTCCCACTCGGCGTGTTAGGAAATACTAACACATTGTAGCACTAAACTCCCAACTGGGAACAACGCCCGCTTGAGCACGTCAATGCGTCTCTTCTAGAGTGGGGTTCGACCCCATCCCGGACCCGACAAGACCCGAGTTATCGGCGGACGGCGGATCGGTGCCGTCACAGAGGTTCCGGGTGGGGTTGGTGCGCGGAGGATTAGGAGGATACTGGGGGAATAACTGGTATAAAGGGGCGGAGTGGTGCGCATAAGTGCGGGCTGTCGGTACTTGATGGTTCTCAATTTATTGCTCCGTTCTATGCCTTTTTGCTTCTGGTGATGTGTGAGCTTGTAGCCGTGCGGTTTAGTGATGCCGTCGAGCTGGTCCTTGGTTCACTTCCGGGACGGGGTTCGAACCGCTTCCGCCAAGGGCCCCTCGCCGTGTCTGCCCCGGTCCTCGCTCCCGGCGGTCTTCAATCTTAGACTTCCCCGTCCCCAGATCTCACTGTTGGGTTGGGCCGCGATGAAAAGATGCGTAGGGATGTATCGGGCCAAAAGTGCAGGATATCCGCACTCTTTGACTCCCGGATTCGTAAGTATGAATGAAGGCTCCTGCCAACACCAACAGGGTGTTGCGCCAGGCGGGCACTTGGCGTCTGCACCCACCCGACTACCGGACAGCCTGCACATGAAAATGACCGACGCGGAGCTCTACAAGGCAACGATAATCCCTTCCACCCTTCACCTCACCACACTAAAAGCACCGAAACATGAAGCTCGAATTCAGCGACCCCGGAACCTAACTAGCCCTCGGCGAGGTATGAATGCAGAACACGTCCCTACTAAACCACCAGACCCCATCCGTAAACGCCGTGAACAAATGACTTCGAAATAGCCCGCGACACACGGGGAAAAAGTATCCTCATCACACAAAGTTACAAGCTCCCCTCGGTACATCCCTGGTGTACAGTACATCTCAGGTCGGAGTGGCCGCCTACGAGCTGCCCTCGACGTCGACCTTCTTGGCGGGCGGCGCGCCGGCGCCGCCGTCGTCCTCGCGCGCGCGCTTGCCGTTGGACTCGGCGTCCTTGGGGGGCTCGCCCGAGTTGATCCGCGGCTTGACGCTACAAGGGGTCAGTTTATACTTCAGAAAAAGGGAAGTCGCGGGTCGGGGGTTAACGTACTCGTTGTTGCTGGTCTCCGGAGGAGCCGCCTCCTCGGTCCTCTCGCCGCGGTCCTCACGCCCACCGCGCCCACCACGGCCCCGACCACGCCCACGGCCGCCACGGCCGCCACGGCCGCCCCGACCACGGAAGCCGCCCCGTCCGCCCTCGGACCTCTGCCCGTTGCCCTTGTTGAACCCCCCACGGCCACCGCCCCGCCCCTTGGACCCGTCGCGGCCCTCGAAGAAGGCGCGCGACGAGGAGCTGGGCTGCAGCTTGCCCTCGCGGATGAGCTGGTTCTTCTCCTCGCAGTACTCGTGCTTGGTCATGATCTTGAGGTCGTGGCCGTCCCACTTGGGGGCCGCGTCGGCAAACTTCTTGGCGGCCTCCTCGTCGGGGAACTCGACGAAGACGGAGCCCTTGAAGAGCCGCTCCGGGGTGCGCCGCAGCTTGATGTAGTTGACGGGGCCGTGGCGCGCGAAGAAGGCCTCGATGTCGAACTGGGTGCTGGCGGACTCGTCGCCGAAGCCCTTTACGTAGAGGGTGTTGGCCTCCTGCTTGCGCTTGCGGTCGGTGGAGGACTGGTAGGGCGTCTTGCGCTTGAGCTGCTCGGCGCCCTCGTCGCCGACGACGTCGAGGGTCGTCGAGTCGCGGAGGGCGGCGACGACGGCGGTGTAGGGCTGGAAGCGGCGCATGCGCTTGAAGGAGCAGATGGTCTTGAGGGAGACGGGCTTGTTCTCCTCGCCGCCGGTCGTCTCCCACATGAACTTGTCGCGCGGGAGGTTGGAGTCGCCGAAGTAGTACTCGACCTGGGGCGGGGACCGTTAGCTGCGGTGGAGGGGGGAGGTGGGTGGGGTGGGGGGAAGTACCTGGCCGCGGATGAGGTTGGGGTCGTCGGTCTCGGGGAGGGAGTTGGGGTCCGACTTGACGTTCTGGGAGTGGTTCTCCTGGTCGATCTTGGCCGTCGTCTTGAGCATCGGCTCGGCCTTGTCATCGGCCTTGGGCTCCTCGGCCTTGGACTCGGCGTCCTTGTTCTCGGCGGGAGCCTCAGCGGGAGCAGCCTCGGCGGGCTGGGCGACCTCGGGGGCGGCGGGGGCAGCCTCGACGGGCGCCGTCTTGTTGGCTTCCTCGCTCATGATAGTGGTCGGTGTGAGGTCCGGGGTGATGCCTAAGGGGTAACGAGGGACTGGAGTGGAAGGACGAGGAAAGTTGCGAGGAAGTGGTGGGGGGTGGGATTTCGAGAAGAAAAGTCGTCGCAGTGGCGGGTTGCGGGGCAACTTTTTTTTCTCTACAGGTAGAGCAGGGGTCGGATGGATGACTCGATTGTGGCTGCCAGGCGGAGGCTCGTGCGACGGGGTAAAAGTGAACAGTAGGTCGAGAATTGGATCTTGATATCGACGGGGAATCTCGTCGCAAGCCTTGTCGCAGAAAATGAAGCGCGGATTCTGATGAATAAAAGAAAATGTATTGGACGGCCAACCTGCGCGAGGTCGCTAGCAAACCGCGCCTTGAAAAAATAAAAAAAAATCCGGAGCTCTGGCGCGGGCCGGGTTGCCCCACTTGCTCACAGCTGGCAGAGCCGTGGGCACCTCAGGAGGTTCAGAACTTGCCTCGCCAAAATTTTTGGTCGCGACACGTTCCGAAGCCGACATACACCCCGACCTCCAAACCAGCCTTGTCCCCGTCTCAGCGGCCAATCCACCAAGATGAGGGAGGCCGTGAAGCGTCACGTCCTAGGACGGCCGGTGCGTCGCCCCCCCCTAGCCCGAACCCCCCGAGCCCTCCTGCGACCTCTCCTTGCCTTCTTGCCCCCGTCCACCAGCTAACCCGAGAGGACGACAGAAACTCCGGCAGTCCTGGAACAAGTACAACCTCTACAACATCCACCGCTTCGAGACGCTCGTCCGCTCGCAGGCCACCTTCTTCCAGCAGAAGTGGGCCGCCAAGTCCATGACGCGCCCCTACCACGGCGAGCATGTCAACGAGAAGCGCTGGACCCGCCTCTTCAGCCGCCGCCTCGCCTCCGTCGTCGAGATGCCCCCCGAGTACCTGGCGGCCCACGACGGCGCCGAGCAGGCGCTGGGCCGCGGGTCGGGCAGGGAGCTGGACCCGGAGGACCCGCTCGCGTCGGCCGTGACGGCCGAGACCTTCTCCGCCATGGAGCACGCCAGGCAGAGGCAGCTGGCGAGCGAGGACGCCAAGGACGCGCAGAAGACGAGGGCGATTAGGCCCGGCCCGAGGTCGGTGAGGAGCACGATGCGCAGGCCGGTGCAGGACATCACGCCGTATATGCAGATGGCCTTCGCGCCGCTGGAGAGGAGGCTCGAGGTCGCCATGTTCAGGGCTATGTTTGCCAGTAGCCCGCGGCAGGCGAGGCAGTTCTGCGTGCACGGGGCCGTCAAGGTCAACGGGAAGAAGGTGAGTTCTCGGGGTTCCCTGGCCAGCGCGGCCGTGGCCTGGTTGTAGCTAATGGTTCTCTTGCAGATGCGGTACGGCTCGTACATGCTGAACCCGGGCGACCTCTTCGAGGTCGACCCCGACAAGGTCCTCTACGCCACAGGAAAGGACAAGAGCCAGGCCTCCCTCGAGGCCACCACCGAGCGCCTCCAGGAACAGGAGGAGGCCAAGGCCGAGGCCGAGGAGGAGGCCGTGGTCGAGACGACCGAGGACGCCGAGGCCGAGGGCAGCAAGGCCAAGTCCGAGGCCGCCGCCGAGGCCGAGACCGCCCCCGAGGCGGAGGAGGCCCCCGAGGAGCCGGAGCTCTCGTCCCTCCCCCAGGCGGAGCGCGAGGCCGAGCAGCGCCGCCGCGTGCGCGCCCTCGTCAAGTCCGCCAAGACGCTCCTCGCCGAGTCGACCGACCTCAACGCCAAGAGGAAGCAGGAGCTCCGCACCTTCACGCGCGCGGCGCGCTCGGCGCTCGGCAAGTCGGAGCACCTCACGTCCGAGGACCTGATGGAGGACCTGGCGTCGAATCTCCGCCGGTTCAAGATCTCGGAGGACAGGGCCTCCGTCAAGAGCGTCGACGACTCGCAGTCGGCGCCCGCCCCGGAGAAGAAGGAGGGGGAGGACGTCGGGGTGCTGAGCGGGAAGGAGATGGGCAAGCTGGGGTCGCTGCTCAAGGCTAACGAGGTGGACGACGAGAACCCCGTTGATGACTCGAAGCCGTATGCTACGCCGTGGCAGCCGAGGAAGTTCCTTGCGCCGTTTGCGTTTATCCCCAGGTATCTGGAGGTTAACCAGAATGTGTGCGCCGCGGTGTATCTGAGGCACCCGGTGGCGAGGAAGGGGCTTGCGGAGGTGCCGACGCCGTTCCCGTACGATGTTAACCAGCTGGCGTATATCTGGTACCTGAGGAGGAGGTGAGCGGGCAGAGTCTCGTGTGCTTGATGGGAATGAGGGTGGAACTGGGGAGGTTAAGATGGTGTGTTTGTTGAGGAGGTTGTATAGTATCAGGCTTCATTTGCTGTACCATAGACGGGAGGTTAGGTTAGGGAGATGCAAAGGTCGGAGATAGATCGAGAGCGTGTGAGCTCACTGTATAATACTACCACTGTATCCCTCACCTCGTACATTCCACGCCTGACACACGGCGATCCGCTCTTCACTCCCTCCCCTTTTCATTTCCTTTTGTTAAGACGGGAGATGGAGAAGCCCGCGACGCCAAGCGACGAGGCGAAGAGGCTCGCGCCGGCGCGAAGTGGTCGAGGAGCCGCGAACCCGCAGGTAGGGCGGCGCGTAGAAGATGGCCACCATAGGATTACCTTTGAATACATTGTGCATACTTCGTTCCACCTGGCATCAGCGGGCCCGAAACCCTGGCTGCCCTATCATCTAATACCAACATCTAATACCAACATCCAATACTAACATACATTACTAGCATCCAGAGTCTCTGGGAGCCTTTCAATGTTTCCGCCAGCATACAAGTGGCTGGCTGAACCATGAGAGACGATTGGGTCGTTCTGTCACGACCACCGCCCAAGCGCCGTGGCGTCACTGTGCCGTGCAGCCAAAGTTCAGCTGCTCCAAGATGGGAGGCCGGCTTTAAGAAAGTGGACGCCTTGAGGAATGACCTTCCTCTCCTGGAAGCATGCAGAAAACATATATAGGCCACAGCCTCGCGCCTCAAAATGGAGCCCTTGGGGAGAGACGGCACCTCGTTGCTCCAAACATCATTCCCTAACCTGCCGGCCGGGCCTCAAACTCAGAATGAGACTGCTCGACCTCTGATCCCGTTGCCAACTACCCTCATCGGTTCTCGAGATGACCAAGCCGCCAGCTGAGGGCGTTTGGCTCGCTCGCACCACGACGTTAATGGCAACTCTCCTCCTGTCCTTCCCGAGCACGGCTTTGGCTGCCGCATGGCATGAGCCCCGGCCGACGGACGCCCCGGGACAGTTCCGCGGTTCCGTTGCTACTGCCTTGCCGTTGCAGCATCGAGAAGTCCTAGAGCCGGAGTATTGCGGTTGGGTGGGAGGGAACTCGAGTACGTCTAACCCGGTGTCCTATCTGCCCCTGCCTCGCGCTCCAAGTTCGCCGAGTTGACCCTATTTACAGATGATGCGATCAAGTGTCAGCATCCGGAGGGGCCCTCGACTGAGGGCTCCCTTTGCGCTGTGATCAACAGCGAGCACGTTGGGTGCTGCGGTCCTGGAGCTCAGGGCTCAACAACCTGCGTCTATTTCACAGCCTGCCATCCCGCTTCTGCCTACGACCCAGAGTCACCTAAAGGCCCGCAAGACATGTTCTGGTAATAATAATAGCTGCCCCCTCTCGACCTCCCTTCCCTTCCCACCGCCTACCATGATCCGTCTTGGGCTACCTCACGCTGACTGCCATCGTCTGCTCGCTCGCAGTACGCACAGCTATACCTCGACCGTATCCGCGACAACCTCATCCACCAACGCCGCTGGGGATGTTTCGAGTTTCGTGACTCTACTGGAGACGGAACTGGCCTACAGCGAGTGTGTCGAGGCCAGGTATATCGTCAGGGACTCGGAGACGGCTACATCCTGGGACTGCTCTACCACTCCCTTGACGCTATCCATATCGACCTGGCTCTCGGACAACGAGGCATCCCTGAGCCTCCCCGAGCTCGCGGTCAGCGGCTCCTTAGTGCTGAGCGAGTCCTCCGTCTCGAACCCCGCGTCTGGTTCGCACACTTCACCTACCCCTACATCTTCCTCAAGCCCAGACGACGGCGGCCTTAGCCTAGGCGGCAAACTGGGGATCGGCTTCAGTGTCTCGTTCGCTTCCGTTCTGGCGTTGGCGATGATAATCTACGTGGTCAGGAAGCGCAGGCGCCAGCAGGCTGAGACCGCCCCTGCCAATGGTTCAACAAGCCCGGTCAACACGCACTCGATGCAAAGCATGCCAGTTTCCAACCCACCTGATGAGTTGAATCTGCCGCCATATAGCCCGCCGCGCACTTCGCACGGAACGGAGTCTTCATCTCGCGCGCAGGACCCGGTGACGCGACGCCAATCGCTCCGGGCAAAGCCCGAGCGCAGGGCGCCACATCACCGCCAGTAAGGAATAAACCGCGGCAGGGGAGGGAGACTTGGCCGGGATCTGCAGTTTTCGGTATGAATAGCGAGCGTATAATATGAATGGATTCCTAGCATTTGGAATTTGAGCCGAAGGAGCCCCAATTGTCTCGGGGTCCCTAAGATACACCTAGTCTGCTCACCCTTAGCCTCGTCACGCACGCAATCAGCTCGTCAACCTCACAGCCCGCCTCCTGGAGCCCAATCAACGTGTCTCGCACCTTCTCCGACTCGACGATGAGGCCGTCCATGACTGTGGAGTCGATCTGTGCCCTGGGGCCGCTCAGCTCCCTGCAGGTGCGGATAGAAAGCTGCGTGACCAACGCCCGATGCTCGTTTACTACGTCGGACGGGCAGTATTTTTCGCTATCAAGACTGAGTTCCCGCGCTTCCTTGAGGCCCTCCCATGTCTTGCGCTGCATGTAGTCGGGCGAGTGCTCGATCTCGCGAACGCAGCGGTCCAGCCGGCATAGGGCCATGCGGTCGTGAGCCTCGAAGAGGTTCTGGTCACTCCCCGAGGCGCCGGGGGCCAGCATTTCCGAGCGTGCCTGGTTGTAGGCCTCGTATGCGCTTTCGAAGTCGCCCCTGCTGTAGCACTCCCTGGCGAGTTTCAGTTTACCGGGCAAGCCGTCGCTGTCGGATCTCCTGGCGGGTTCTGGTTCTTGGCTGGGCGAGAGACTTCGCTGGACGATAATCGATTCGAACATTCCCTCAATTGTCCGTGCAGATTCCCCGTCCCGGCAGAGTTCAAGGACTTTCTTCATCATGTCAAGGGCCAAAATGAACGACCCGGAGGCGTGGATTGCGATCACGTTCGGGATCTCGGATGAAACCAACTCCTTGGACTCGGAAAGCTGGGCTTTCACGTACATGAAGATGTCCTCCATGTTTTCATATTCGGCATAAACCTCAAACTCGCAGCCCCTATTGAAAATCGAGTGGCGATTGCAGGTAACGCAAAAATGACACCGTGAGCCAGTGTGTGGAAGATCGGAAAGCAGGAATTTGAGCCACTGAAATATATCGACTGCGCTCTCTTCGCCGGCTTTGTCCAAGGCGTCGACGAAGAGCCAGATAGGGCGGCCGCCTTGAAGCACCTTCGAAAGCGCCTGTCCGAGGTGGTCTCGGAGTTCGTTTCGGTGCCACTGCCAGTCTTCGCCGGGTGAGCCAACCACCCTGACCTTCCTCTCGAAGTCGCCGACGACATTCCTCAGGGCGTCGGGCGCCTGCTGAAGGAGCTGGTAGGTAAGGGACCGGAAGAAGCCGAGGCGTGTCTTCTGCAGCTCATCGCCACGGTCGTGGAAGAAGAACGAAAGCACAATGTCAGCCTCCCTGACTGTGCGGTTGGCGAGAGCGTATTTCAGCAAGGTCGACTTTCCGGAGCCCCTCCCCCCTTTGATCCAGAGTATGCCCCGGTCAGAGGCTTCCCAGCGCCTGTACATGTCGTGTCCGAGCAGCCACCTGCACGTCCCCTGCGCGGCGCCCTCGATGTCGTGGGAGCGGCTTTCCATTTCCGGATACGCGAGGGACCGGAGGCAAGCCGAGACGGGGTCCTGTGAAGGCGGCGGAGCTTCACACGGCGTCAGTCCGCGAAAGCAAAAAAGACCTTTAGAATATACAGCGGACGCTCAGAGTCTCACCTTCTTTAACTGATGTGCTTGGCTCTGCGAGCGCCAAGATGACCTCCCTCGCGTACGCCGCAGCCGTAGCCGCGGCGTAAAATTGCCATCTCTTGTTCTTGTGCGAATCCGAGTAGTCGGAGATTCCGCGGATCACCAGCGCCTGCTGGCTGTCCACAATCCCGGCAGCCTCCATCTCGAAACATATAATCTTGTGCTTCTTGTAAAGCTCATTGCGCTTCGCGGTAGAAACGACAAGCGTGTTCGCCGACCCGATAGTGCCGTAGTGGATCTGAGGCCTGTTGTTTCGGGCGGCCTCGCAGCCACGGTCCTCCCGACTCTTTGATCGGGAGAAGTCGCAGAGTTCCTCGCAGGGCTCGTTCTTGTCCAGGTGTGGGTAGTCGTCTGGGAAGAGGTGGTCGTGGTCGGGCCCGGGGTCCCTGAACTCCGGCACATCCCTTTGCAGTTTGCCTAGGAGTTGAGGGATCCGTCTCTCGGGTGTCGACATGTGCTCGCTTTGAATGTTTCTTACTGCGTGCATGAGGGCATCGGTCGGGTGGAGTAAGTGCCCGCGCTGAGACAAGCTGCCATTGCCCTCCCACACACCATACTCGTAGTGTATCACCCCGCCTTCGCTTTCCTCAGGGAGGCCCACCACGACGTCGCCCAGCAGGATCTGGTGTTCCAACCCGGTACCGTAGCCCGGGACCCCGCCGCCTATCCCGGCCATCAGGATGTGCTTGATGTTTGGGAACGAGCGGCGCATGTTGGCGAGGACTCTGGCCGCTGCATGAGTGCCAATGTTTGGGCATACATTCATGACGACCCAGTGCTGTCCTATCCGCCCTATGTGATAACTAGCATCGTCCTTGGATATTTGCATTTTTCCGCGATCCTCAAGCATCGCCCTAGCGGCGGTAAGCTCCAGCGCCATAGGAGCGATCCACCCGACGGTGAACTCCGATTCGGACGGGGGTTCCATTCTCGTGTAGCAGTGAGGTCGGAATCTGTTGTCAGAGAACCCCTAAAGCCCTATATAGGAGATCATTAGACCAAGAAGTGCCGTGTGAGGTGCCCTGGACACTTTTGATCTAGTGGTTTTTCCCATAGAATCCGGCTGTACGGGTGGTAGGTAAAGGAACGGCAGTCGCCCACGATCAAGGTTTGACGGCGTCGTGAAAGAAGGGGCTCGAAGCGCGGAGTTGACTAGAGTAAGAAGCCATCAAGGAATCCCGGACCGTACCATGAAGACCCCGGGCACGATCACCGTCGAGGGTGGTGACCTCAGCTCGTTACAGCCTGTGGTGGATGAGGGGTAGAAGTTTGGCTGGGCAGAGCCTGGACACGACGGCCCAATGGCCCAGACCGCTTCCTTCCCATGGCGTCCCGCTGCGCCTCAGCCCGCTCTGCGGGATGTGATGGCCAGTCAGCTGGCCGACTTTGTCTTTTGCCCAGCAGCCTCACCAGGCTGGGGTTCATGGGCGCAAACCCCGGACCATCCTTCGTTCGAACTGCACCAACTCGCGAAGCACCGATCAAAAGTCGACTCGATAAAGAAGTAGGAGATTTGGGGTTGAGACAGGTCGGCCCGATGAAGGAAGTCGAAACCCTGGCATCTGGTAAGTCGAGTCATTGTCCCCGCACCCGACACCTTGGCACCGGCACCGGGCCGATCCGACGCTAACGCGGATCCACCGGTTCCTCGTCAGTCGCCGGCGCTTGGCAGGTAAAGGCGACTACCTGGGAAGAGATCTTGCAAGTGAGTCTTCCCCGCGCCTATACGGGCTTTTCTGTCGATTTACACCTTGTTGTAGAGCAAGAATCCTCCGCAGGCACAATTCATGTAGGTCGGGAGCCTCCAGCTTCGGGGGCACGGTGCTGAGACGAGCCATAGCTTCGCCTCGTTGAGAGATGTGGCAGGAGCCCCAGACCTTCTCCGAGGTCGCATCCTTGGAGGGTTCGGCATACCGTCGCTCCTACTAAGGAGCGTCTGTCTCGAGTCAAACGGCTTTTCCGGCTTCAAACCCGTCCTCAACGCCGACGGCAACCTTGCATCTTACAGTTGAGTATAGCGGGGGTCCCTCGTCCGATGTACAGGTCGTCTGACCGTTTCTCTGAATATCCCTTAGACCACTGGTCTCGCTTCATCGTCAAGCAAACGCATGAGAGGCTGCAGCCAAACCCAGCCTTCGCACGGCACCACGCAGCTTCCCCAGCGCGGGCGGGTCTGAGCAAGCCGATACACAGCGAGAATTCGACTCAGTACGGCTGGACATGGCATGAGATGGGATTCTTTGTCCAATGGAAGCCCTTGACCGGCACGACGGTCCTATGCTTTGACCTCCCCCAAGCCCTGCAGACTTCGGTCCAGGCTGCGCTAGGCCGCGACCCGGGCGGCAAAGTCTACTCCTCCGACCCGTACTCCCTCTTCGCCGTCCTCATCGAGGAATTGTTATCTCTCTATGATGCCTCGGTGTGGTCGATACGGAACCATATCTGCGACTGGGAGGTGGTATGCCACCCTCCGTTCAGCTGTTGCCCCTGTTTTTCAACTGATCGTTTTCCAGGCCCGCCACCAAGAGCCCGACTACCGCCTACTGTACGAGATCTCCAGGCACGCTACTCACATCAGCGAAACCCTAACCGTGGCGTCGAGGTCCGTCAGAGACCTCCAGAAGCAACACCAAGACTTCACACGCCTTGACAGCCGCCAGCGCTGGAACTACACCCCCTTTGCGTTCCCGCTGCAGATCCTCGAGAGCCTTCTCGCGAGATCCGAGTCTAACAAAGCCCGGATCCAATACGAGGCCGAGCTGGTAGGTTTCCATGGGTCAAGAGAGCATGATTCTGAGTAGAATGATCCCCGATAGTACCCGGGAATCTTTCTTTATTCTTTCCCTTTTGGGACTGAAAGAAGAGAGTTGATAGTCGAAGAAAGGAAAAGGAATACGGAGCCCTAACCTTGAGCTCCATAGGCATTCCACACAGCCGCACAGCGCGACAGCAAGATCCAAGTCCGCATAGCAGAGGAGGCCAAAAAGGAGACCAGCGCCATGAAGGCCCTCGCCCTCATCTCCTTGGCTTTCCTGCCTGCCACTTTCGTCGCTGTAAGTCCACACATCACTCACTCCCCTAGACAAGTCCTCTTGCGGGCTAATCTGACGAGAAATGTCTTGCCACCACAAGTCCGTCTTCAGCACGCCGTTTTTCGAAATAGAGAAGAACCCCGGCGGAGGGAGCGGTGACCTCGTCGTCTCTAGTCAGCTCTGGATATTATGGTTGATCGCGGTCCCGTTGTCTCTGCTCTTGCTCGCGTGGGCCTGGTGGGCGGAGCGGTCCGTGTGGGCTCTTGGCAGTACCCCATCGCCCGAGAAAGACGCCTTGTAAGAAAGTATTAGGGTCCCGACGTGGCTTCACTTGGTTCAGATAGGGCGCTCGGGATGTAGTAGAGTAGACATTTGTTGTTCTTCGATCCTTTGGCTCACCCCTCTGGCGACGGTACACCCTTCCAATGACCTTCAAGCAGCGCTCGCATCGACTGCCTCCACCGTCCATCCTCCCGACCCCCCACAGGAACGCGGTTTCTCGGTGGCCCTTCTCGCGACAGCACAAAAAGCAGCCACCACCGCCGTGGCTCGTCCCCCCGATACCCGGCAACGGAGACGCAATGTGGAACTCGATGTTAGTGTTGCATGCGGAGGGCGGGAGTCAGGCTTCTCCTGGCCGATTCTTACCCGGGTCCCGGAAAAAGATGTCCCAAAAAGACGCGCCATGATATATTGGAGGAATGGTTTACATAACGCTGGTAGAAACGCGGAGGTGACGGTCTAGCGACTCTAGAGAAGGGTGTCGGTAACTGAATCGGTTCGAGAGTCGACCGGAGGCAGCTTGGTTGGGCGGCAGCTGAAGGGCTACTGTGGGCAATTGGCGGCCAGCTGCCTTCATTGGCCTGCTCCCAGCGGTCACGTGCGATCCTTCTTCCCCAGTCTGTACTGTATAGCCTGCTGACTACATCACTCACGGCTGCAGTCACACATCCGCATCAACACACCCATGTTTCCCCCCCATCGGTGCCATGCATCTCGAGTCCATCCCATTTGCCTTGGACACCGGCCGCCAACCTCGCTCGACTCTCCCGTGCACCGCAACCGCCGGATGTGTTGGACACCAGCCAAAAACGGCACCCTCGGCAGCCACACAGAACTTCACCGTGGAATGTCGCTGCGTGTTGGCAGATCATCCGCGCAGTCCTCTGGTTGTCCTCGCTCTCGATGTCGGCTCTGGTCGCAACATCTAGGTGTGAGATCAAAGCACGGACGGCAGATATATCCCCAGTCCGAACGGCGGACTAAACCCTTATATTAAACTAACCCCTCGGAAGTAAATTCGTCGGAGAAGTCGTAATCTTCCATTTTAGAATCGATTACGGTTATATTATCCTAAGCCCAAGGATGGTCGGCTAGGAAAGAAGGACTTCGGGGCGTAGGGCTCGTAGCTTCGGGCATTGTCGCGGGCCGAAAACACCGTAACGAGTCGTCAATAACGTAGTACGGCACTCGCTGACCACCTAAAAACGGCACCCTTAGCAGCCACACGTAACTTCGCTGTGGAAAGGCGAGTGAGCACCACCCCAGCCCTTATACCTATCCACTCCATGTCCATCCATAGGTATCCCGCGAATCTACGTTCTGCTACACTACACACGCGCTCAACGGTCTTTATTGGCAAGCCGCGTCCGGAACTACCGCGGAGTAAGACCCTGAAGACCTTGCGGGCATCGAACCCGTCAATCCTTCACCTTCTACCGCGGCCCTTGCTTCTTAACACTCAGACGCGGCATTGGGGTTACTCCGACATCGAAGGCTTCCGAAGCAAGCTCTCGGGGCGTACCGCTCTTGGAACTAAAGACGCCGCCGGCCTTGGGAGCCAGCCTATCGCCCATTGTGACAGTAAGGTCTCGTCCATGTATACGCACCTAATTCATCGAGTTCAGACATCAGACAGTGGTTTCACCACGAAACACCAGACATCACCCGTTACGCTTAGAGCACAATCATGGTCATAAAAATCTTCAAGGAAACTTCTGCCCAAAAGAATGTCCGTCGTGACGCATGTCCACGGGGAGCTAGCAATACAGCAGTCTGTCACCCCAACCAACCAATCCTCCCGCCCACAGCCGGGCAACACCACAGCGACAGACCAGATAAGAATAGCCCACAAAAACCCGCGTCCACGATGCCACCGCCTCCTACCTAAAAAGTCGCCAACAAGATATCCCTACCATCCGTCAAGACAAACAAGCTTTTCCATTGCGCCCCGAGGGCGGTCTCCGGGACGGATGTAGAATTAAGCCAGAAGTGTTGATAATTAGAGTAAGACGAAGAAAAAAAAAAGACAAAAGGACAAAAGAATCGGGGTCGCAGTGACAGAACCAAAGGAAAACGCGGCATCGGTGGTATTGTAAGGAGGCATCAGGGGTACTCGAGATACAGAAACAGCGCGAGAAAAGGAGAAGCACTTCGGCAAGGAGAGCGTCCGCGAGAGACCGCGTGTCGCACCCAGCCTTAGCGGAGCGAGAAGCCCTTCTTCTTTCCTTCCAGCGGGCGGCCGCTCTCGATGCGAGACTTCCTCTCCTCGAGTTCTGACCGTTGGCGGTCGAGCTGCTCCTTCATCTCCCGGTGGCGGGCGTAGAGCTCCTCCTCGCTCTGCTTCAGCTTGCTCTCCTTCTCCGTCACCTTCTGCTGGAACACCATCTTCATTTCGGCTTCCATCTTGGCGAGCTTCTGCTCGTGGAGGGCGCGCTCCTCCTCCTGCTTGACGGCGGGGTTGACTTCCTTAAAGACGCTCGGGTCCTGGGAAACGCCCATGGCGATGAGCTTGTCGGTTCTGTAGTTCTCGTACAGGTTGTTGTTGGTGTGCTCCTTGAGCTCCTCCATGTGGGTGCGGATGAGCATCTGGCGGAGCTTGACGAAGTCGCAGTGGTCCTCGTTGTCAACCTCGATGACACCCCACGGGTACCGGCGGCCCCTGACCTTGCGACCGTCGGGGTTGCTGACCTCGTCGGTCGCGCCGACCACGGCGAACGGGACCTTGGACATGATCTCGTTGTTCTCGGCAATGGTCTCCTCATCGTCGAGTTCATATCGGGGGCCTTCGAAGATCTGGATGCCGTGGTACTTGATATCGGCGAGGATCTAAAAGATGTGTTAGCCCGTGTTCGCCACCATTTCGATCAATGTACAGGGCCATAACTTACCCGGGCCTTGAAGTTGTTGATCTCCTCGTCGGTGAGAGTGTCAGCCTTGGCAATGACGGGAATCAAGTTGACCTTGGTGTGAAGCCGGCGCATGACCTCAATCTCAAGGGGCTTGAGCGAGTGGCCAGTGGGCTGGATGAAGAAGACGCAGGCATGGATGCGGTTGTCGACGATGTTCATTCGGTTAACCTTGTTCTCAGCGTCGAGGTACGCGTCGAAGCGCTGCTCAATGTTCTCGACAATGGGGCGCCACGACTCGTCGTTGTTCACAAAGTCGCCAAAGCCGGGCGTGTCGACGACGGTAAGACGCAGGCGAACGCCCGCCTCCTCGATGTCGGCGCTGATGGACTGGATCTGGACGGTCTTGGGAATAATGTCGAGCGAAGGGCCCTTCTGCTCCTTGGGGGGGTAGAGGGACGTGTTGAAGAGAGTGTTGACAAGAGTCGACTTTCCGAGGCCGGATTCACCTGTAGGATTGGTGTGTAAGCCACAGGTACAAACATCTCTAATGCAGGAATAGGAGACTCCGCACTTACCAACGACCATAACATTAAAGTTGAAGCCTTTCCGGACACTCTTGCGATGCCACTGGTTGGGCAGGTTGGCAAAGCCAACGTACCCAGTCAACTTCCGGCGCACCACATTGGCAGCCTGAGGAACAGCTGGCACAATATTAGAGGGCGCGTGTTCAACGGAGTCCGTCTCGGGCGCACCAGCTAGGGGCTCTTCGGCGCTGGTCGGGGAAATGGTAGGATCTGCAAAGAAAGCGAGATTAGCAAATGAGCCGATGGGAGCGGCTGATGGCAGGCTTGGCTGCAGACCAGGCACTATTCCTGGCTCAAGAGACACCATCGACGCGTCCGCGGTGCATTCTCCGTGCTTCTCCTCGGGCACTAGGCAGCTGCTGAACTCCTCTGGATCCCGCCCCGGAACCGTTGCGGAGGACTTGGACGACATCGCGTCGCAACTGGCGTAGAACTCTTCGTAGGACATGGGCCTCAGCTGATCAAGATTGGGCGGTGTGTCGATTTCGGAGAGGCTGTCGTACTGGGCCGTTGGCCTGAACGAGCGGGCGAGATCGGACTTGGATCGCACTCGGTGGGGCATGCTACTCGATCTGAGAGATAGCGAGAGCAAAGGCTTCATGAAAGAGATGCCTTCTGCAGATGCGCTGTTCAGGGACCGTTGAGAACGCCTCCGAAGTGGGTCGGATTTGATCATGCTCTCGACTATTTCCATCGATATGTCCGATCGGGAGTGCGACTGTCCGTTCCGGAGACCGATGGCCGGCGAGATGGTCGCGTCCTTCGGGTACGAGCCAGAACGAGGAATAGACGATATTGCGTGGTAACGGACGTGAACCCGGAGATGGTCGGTCGAGGCTCGGGAAATGGCGTGGACGGGATCAGGAGGCAGGAGAAGCAAGCGGAGAGCTGGCACCGGGGCTCGTCGACAGGAGAGCACCAAGCGTGCCTCGCGACTGCCTCGTCGCGAGACAGTGGATGACAACAACGCGCATCTGGAAACAGCAACCACGCCAAACGATATTACACTTACCCATTTCCATGATGTCGGCTGTTCGTCGGAAAGTGGTCTACTTCGGAAAAGGTAGATTGGGTGGAAACAAAGGTATTGCGACCTGATGATGCCCACGACCGTTAGCTTAGGCAAGGAGACTCGAATGGAAGGCAGGACGGAGGCGAAGAGCTGGTTCGAGGACGCTGGGAAGGTGCAGGGCGGCACGGGAAGGGAATTGGGCAGGTACGGAATCGCGTGCGGCAGGTGGAATGGTGAACGTGGCAGGTGGGGGACGATGCGCAACGAATTGGAAAGAACGGCGCAGGGGATGTCGCCACTGGCCGCTCGCAGCTGCTATTCCCGAGTGTGATACACCGAACGAAGGCAGAATCACGTACCGACGAGAAAGGAGAAGGTGTCGATGTCGCAAGGTCGAGAAGCTCGCAATTCAGGGGCGGAGGGAGCTGGTCGAGAAAGGGGACCCGCCGGTTCGGATGATCCGACGAAAAACGATCGTAGTGAAGGGCGAAGAAGATGATGGTTGGGAAAATAAAAATTAACAGAGGTCAACGAGTGACGCGAAGGGTATTCGGGTGGCCGAAGACTGGAAAGGAGGAAGAGGAAAGGATGGGTTTGATGAAGGATGAGATTGGACTTTTTTCCTTGCTGTTTCTCCTAATTTGGGCGGCGGACAGGGGACGAGGACTCAGGGAGATACCTCAGGGACGTGCCAACGGCTCAGGGTATCGCTTGGCCTTGGCCTTGGCAGCTGGCAACGGCCTGGGCACAGTGCTGCGTCTCCGCCGAGTAACATTGGGTGGGTTCGGATGCCGTGGAGAATCAGGGGCTCCAAGGTACTAGCCACACAGTGACCCGCTGATCGCGCATGTACCTCGTAATTTCGTCCTGCCTGGCGCACTAACAACTAACTCGCGTTGGGCCAACGCGACATCAGCAATAGGGGCAGATGGCCGTGCTAGCCCGGATCGGGTAAGGCATGAAGCTGACGGCACAAGCAGCACCTGCCAGCAGGAGTAGGGTTGTGATTGGCTGGCGGGGTTGGAGTCCCTGCTCTTCGTTTCCGAGCCAAAACATAATTACTCGCAGAACGGACAAGCATCGTGAACACGTTTCTGCCGCTGTTGTCAAAGCGGACTATCCAGCCATTTACCTCGCGCGGATTGACAGGACGGATGAACTGAGATCCGACGATGAAACAGGTGGCTACCCGAATCTCAGACTGTGCGCCCTGTATCGCGGGTATTGGCTAGCTCTGCCAGATGCACGTCTGAGACAAGGGAGCAGTCCGTTCGAAGAAACGTCCGGTCATTTACCTACCAATGGCAAATCTCGAAGGCTGGGAGGAAAATAGTTTTTAAGAGGAGATACCTGGCACTGATGTTTGGCAGATAGATAACAGTGAAGTGAAGGGCCGGTGGGCCGGTAGTGGTGAGAAATACTACACAAGATACTCTTCGTTGGCCCTCCGACTGTTACCTCCGGGGTGGCTTCCTGCGTCCTCATACATCTGATTACCTGAGGTGGCTGCGACCTGCACGATACCGAGCTCCGATCTTATCACGTGTCTCCCGCGGCCTCCACACGGTTGTCCGGGGCTGAAATCGATCCGAAGGTGGGATTAACCCATCCGAACTCCGAAACGGGCCGCCTTCAGAAGCCGCCTCCTGCTCAACAGCCAGCGGTGGGAGATCTCGGAGCTTATCTCTTAGTGCCCCTTTACAATCATCGACTCTCCCATGCGCTTATCTACCCCGTGGAGGCTCGGGACCACTCGATCGCACTCCGCAAATCGGGGCCCACAGTGCCATGCGCTTGACTAAGCTTTGAGAATGAAAATTTACTGCGTAGGCGTCGGTGGATACCCCCAGTCCGTCCGCCATTCTTGATCGGTATCAAGGACGGATGGCAAAGGCGCTTGTGTTGTACCGAGTAATGCTGTGTTGGATATCGACCCCAATTAATATCTCCGACGGCAAACGCACCTGTGATACATGTACTACTGCATTGTGGGTATTGCTGCCACGGCAGGGAACTCTGAATATGGTCTCAAAACCTGGCAATTGGCGTAGGAATGTTTCTCGGGGGGCATGGAGTGGCAAAGACATTGAGCATAGATATTCCAGGCCGTATACCATGAGCAGACGGTATAATAGAAGGCGCCATAATAGAATCGGAGAATTACCGCGGGTATTACGTATTCCCGCGCGCAGAGGCTCTCGAGGTATGCGGAAATCTCCCGCGTGCGGAACCTTTGGGGAAATGCGGATATCTCCTACTTGTACGAACGGCGGAAGCTCTTGAGATCTTGCGCGGAGAAATTCGGCGACTTTCTTTTTCCCTAGCGAAGAAGTTCGGGGATCTTGGACGTCTCCAACACCAAAAGCACTAATACTGCGATGTGGATACCGCCCATTTTTTACCCCGGCGCCAAAGTATTAGAGGTCCACGGCTCTCGGGTCCCCATGAAGCCGAATGACATGATATGGCCCGGTTTTAACTTATAAGCCAGGCCATCCACTTGAGAAGATCGACCACTGCAGCTCTTCCTGCCTGTAGACCTGACCCTGTGTACGGCTTGTGGACTCGGCAGCACTCCTCCATTGAATCGATCGTCCACGACTAAGATACGCTTCCAAGCGCAGCAACGCCATGCCGTCGAGCGTACCGGCCGAGATGCCACCAGTGGATCCGGAAGCCCCCAACGATACCGACACTTCAACACCAGTAGGTTCGGGACCCCGCTACCATGTCGGCATTGCACCTACGTTCCACGATGCTAAGACGAAGTTAGATGGCGGCGAAGAAAAGGCCGACTACCCCGAGGGGGGGACGAGGGCCTGGCTAGTCGTGCTGGGGGCCTGGTGCGCCATGGCCCCGGCGATGGGATTCCTCAATACGCTCGCCATTCTTCAGGCGTGGATCTCGGAGCACGAGTTGCCTGAGTACTCGGACTCGAAACTCGGCTGGATCTTCAGCTGCTACTCCTTTTTCCTATACTTTTGCGGCGCCCAGATAGGTTCGGATGTCTCCCTACAAGTCCTTCGTGCACAGGCCTCGGCGCCCCTCACTAACACTCGGATTCTCTCGCAGGTCCTATCTTCGACGCCCACGATATCAGGTTCCTCATCATCCCCGGCTCCATAGGCTTAGTGGCTTCGGCCATGCTAGTGAGCATATCAAGCGGTATGCCCCTCCGCCCCCCTTCTTGCCGCCACCGGAGACCCCGACTAACACGAATCACCGTTAGAATTCTGGCACTTCCTCCTCGCCTTTGGCGTCCTCGGCGGCATGTCCGCCTCCCTCCTCTTCAACCCCGCCATCGCAGCCATCGGCCACTGGTTCAATAAGCGGCGCGGCCTCGCGACGGGCGTCGCCTGCACCTCGGGCGGCCTCGGCGGCGTCGCCTTCCCTCTCGTCATCCTCTACATGTCGCCCAAGCAGAGCTTCGGTTGGGCAATGCGGACCATTGGCTTCATCAGCCTGGCGCTCCTCTTTGCGGCCTGCTGTCTGCTCCGCAAGCGGCTCCCGCCTAATAAGAAGGCGGGTGCCGCCATCGACTTGAAGGCCCTCGGGGACGTCAAATACGGCGTTACGACGCTTGCGACGTTCCTTATCGAGTTCGCCGTTTTCATTCCATACACTTACATCACGTCGTACGCCGTGTGGGCTGGCATGGACACCGATTCGGCGTACCTGCTGAACGTGCTGCTCAATGTCGGGGCCATACCGGGGCGGGTGCTGCCGGGGTACATCGCCGACCGCTTCGGGGCCTTCAACGTCATGTGCTCGACGGCGGCGGCCTGCACCGTCTTCATCTTTGCGCTCTGGCTCACGGCGGGCAGCAACGAGGCGGCCATCACGGCGTTCACGGTGCTGTACGGGTTCTGGTCTGGTGCCGCGATTAGCCTGACGCCCGTGTGCATCGGAGTGGTGTCCGAGGTCGAGAACTACGGGAAGAGGACCGGGACGACGTTCTTCATTGCTAGCTTTGGCACGTTGGTGGGTATCCCCATCGCCGGGGCTATCTTGGAGAAGGATGACGGTGACTATCGGGGGCTCGTCATCTTTGCTGGGGCGATGTACGGCGCGGCGCTCTGTGCGTTTATCCTTGCGCGGGGGTTCGCTGGGAGTTGGAGCCCAAAGGCTGTTGTATAGACAAAGGCGGGTAAGAAGTATAGAGGACTCAGAATAGAGACGGACCACACAGAACATGGGAAGATGAAAGGATATAGGTCATAAAAAATACCTAATTCAAGCTTGTGGAGCGATTCCGGACGCGGCGTTGCGCCTGGTAAAATGGGCTGTTCCGATTGGGTGTTTTCTTGGCGTTCACGATCGGGGATTTATGTTGGGGACAGCTGAGCTGAAGTTTGGAGCCGGGGTGTCCTTGGAAGCCGTCCCCGGCGGAGATCATGTGGAACTCCGGAAAACCATGATGACTGTTAGCGGAGTACAGTGATGGATGTGCCTAACATGTCCTAGCCTCGCACGAGCAAGAGTACCCCGGTAACACTCTCGTCAGCCCGGCTTGTACCGCCCCACAGCACCCGGAACAAATGCAGCGAGAGCTCGCCCCACGTCATAGCAGCTGGAACACCTTTCGGCCATCCGAAATCCGCCAACATGCGATTGGTTTCGCGCCCATTGCCTCAACTTTATCCGTCATGGTGGTCACCATTGCGCGCGAGCTCAACTTCCTCCATCACAGGGACTGAACCATGAGGATTCTCACTTCCACCGCCGCTGCGATACGCGCGAGGCGGACACTCTCCCCTCGCGGGAGGCAGCTGACTCGCCACTTCTTCACCTTTGCACGCCAACGGACTACCGGAAGGAGGATCCGACTGGGTCCGACGATACTCGTCGCAGCCGGCGTTGTCATCTGGCTCGGCTACCCGCGAATCACCACTGAAGCCCAGAACCTGGCACCAAAGCCCCGCCACAAGCGGCAGCCGCCCGAGCACAGCGCAGAGGACGAGACGACGGCATGGCTCTCCTTCACAAAGGCCTTTGAGAACCTCTCCAACGCAGCAGATATCGAGTGGGCCGCCCTCTCTGACCGCATCGTCGACTACATCCTTCCCGTGTGGTCCAAACTCATCCCGGTGTACGTCCGGAAGCTCCAGCAGGAGCTCTCGGCCGCGCCCGGGTCCCTCGCCAACGAGATTTGGCAGGAGGCGAGGGACCCGTTTATGAACCCTGAGATTCAGTACTCGGCGCACGTGAGGGTCTCGGGCGACCTGTGCGACGAGGAGAAGGAGTTTCTCCAGAGGCGGAAGCAGGTCTCTAAGATTGCGCTGGCGAAGTATCTCGGTCTCAGCGAGAACGAGGTCCATCCGGATGATGTTCCCACCATTGCCGTCTGCGGGTCGGGGGGCGGCTTGAGGGCGCTCGTTGCAGGGACGGGCTCGCTGCTCGCGGCGGAGAAGGACGGGTTGCTGGACTGTGTCACGTACACTGCGGGCGTCAGCGGCTCGTGCTGGCTTCAGGCAATTCACTTCTCGACTATCGGCCGGTGCAGCATGCAGCGGGTTCTGGACCACCTCAAGGGCCGCACGGGCACGCATATTGCGTACCCGCCCGTCGCGCTCCAGACGCTCGTCTCTGCGCCCACCGACAGGTATCTCTTGCGGGGCTTCGTCGAGAAATTAAAGGGCGATGCCGGAGCTGACTTTGGGCTGGTGGACATTTACGGGCTCCTGTTGGCCGCCAGGCTTCTCGTGCCTGTCGGCGACCTCGAGGTCGACGAGCGGGACCTAAAAGTCTCGAGCCAGCAGGAGTACGTCAAATACGGGCAGAACCCGCTCCCGATATACACGGCCGTGAGGCACGAGATCCCCGAGGCGCTGGACCCGGTCACCACGTCTGCGCTTGCTCCCGAGGACGCGAAGGAGCTTGCCAAAAAGGAGGCGTGGTTCCAGTGGTTTGAGCTCACGCCGTTTGAGTTCTTCTGCGAGGAGTTATCGGCGGGGATACCCGCGTGGGCGATGGGCAGGAAGTTTGAGAAGGGTACCAATGTGCTTCCCGATGAGGGGCTCTATCACCCCGAGACTAAGATGTCGCTGCTGATGGGCGTGTTTGGGAGTGCGTTCTGCGCAACGCTGAGTCACTATTACAGGGAGGTCAGGCCCGTCATGAAGGGGTTGACGGGCTTTGGGACACTTGACGAGATGATTACGGGGAGGACTCAAGATCTCAGCAAGGTCCATCCTATCGACCCGGCCATTATTCCCAACTTTGCGTACGGCATGGAGGGGAAGCTTCCGATGACGACGCCCCAGAGTGTCTACAAGAACAGGTATATCCAGCTTATGGACGCCGGCATGTCGAACAACCTTCCCATCTATCCGCTTCTCCGCCCCGGCCGGGACGTGGACATCATTATCTCCTTTGACAACTCGGCCGACATCAAGCAGGATAACTGGCTCGCCGTCGCTGACGGGTACGCTAAGCAGAGGAACATCCGGGGTTGGCCCGTCGGCGTCGGGTGGCCGAAGGGAGAAGAGGAAGAGGGAGGGGAGCTGGACAAGGCAAGCGCCGGCCTCATTCCGCAGGACGCAAAGGAGCCGGTCACCGAGGCGGCGTACGAGGCGGCCAGTCGCCAGAAAATAGAGCTCGTCTCCAGGACCCCCAAGCACACGAAGGGCAGCCTGCAGGACAAGATGGAGAGGGACCTGGGCTACTGCACGACGTGGGTCGGCACCAAGCAGGAACGCACCGCCCCCAGCGAGGCCCTGAACCCATCAGACGCCTCGTGGTCGATGCTCTCCGCCCCTGACGCGGGGATTGCCCTCGTCTACCTCCCGCTCCTCACGAACCCGCGCGTGCCGGGCGTCGATCCGCGGACCACGGACTTTTTATCGACGTGGAACTTTGTGTATACGCCGGAGCAGGTCAACAAGGTGGCGGACCTGGCGAGGGCGAACTACGATGAGGGGAGGGAGCAGATTCGGAGGTGCGTGAAGGCTGTTTATGAGAGGAGGAAGGGGCTGAGGGAGGAGAGGGAGGCGAGGGAGAGGGAGATTCGGTATCGGTCTTTGGTGAGGAAGGGGCTGGTGCATCCGCTGGGGGACGGTGATCATTTCACCTGATGGTGTTTTGGGGGTGGTACAGATATTGCCTGTGTCATATAGACAGCGACGTTTTTGAGATATCAGTGGCACCTTTGATTGTTTTCCAGACGCGAACATGTATTTTGAGAAACAAACAAAGAAGAATTGCTCCAAAGTATTTCCAGTGCGTAACCCGTTTACTCTATGTAATGACTCTATTCACTCCTTCTTACCCTCCTTCTTACCCTCCCCGGCACCCTCCTTGATCCCCTCCTTCATCTCATCCTTGATCCTCGTCACCGTCCCCGGTCCCCCGTACACCATGCCCGTGTAAACCATGGCGACGTCCGCGCCCGCCTCCCGCATCTCCAGCGCCTGCGCCCCGTTCGTGATGCCCCCCGTCGCGAAGATGACCTTCTTCTCCTTGAAGGTCGGCACGTCGAGCCACCCGCGGTACCGCCTGACGAGGTCCAGGGTCCGGCCGTACATCGACGGGCCCGAGAACCCGCCGTCCGCCATGGCGAGGACGGCCCTGTCGCGGTTGGGGACGGGGACGCCGGGCGTCGCGGCCTGCAGCTTCCGCTTCGTCGTGTTGCCGACTATCACGCCGTCGACGCCGCTTTCCCATACCGCGCGCACCACGTCCTTGATCTGCGAGTCGTCGTCTTCGTCGGGGGATACCTTGACCATTACGCGGGGAGGCGAGGCCCTAACGCCCTGCGTGGAGCTCCGGACGGAGTCCACCACGGCGCCCAGGAGCCCCACGAGCTTGTCGCCGGACTGCAGGTCCCGGAGGCCAGCAGTGTTGGGGCTGCTGACGTTGACGACCACCACGTCGGCGTACCGCGCCAGCCGAGACGCGCAGTAGGCGTAGTCCGCCACGGCGTCCTGCTCCGGCGTGTCCTTGTTCTTCGCGACCTGCACGAGGAGCAGCCTACCAGGAAGCAGGCTCCCCGTCGGCACGCCCGCTTTCCCGGCGAGAACCTCCTCCTCGCTCAGGCCGACGCTGCGCGCGTAGACCCGGAGCCGCCGCCGCAGCTTCCGCGCCATGGCGTCCGCGCCCTCCGAGTTCAGCCCGTAGCAGTTCACCATGCCGTCCAGGCTGGGGACCCGCCAGACGCGGGGCTTGGGGTTGCCCGGCTGAGGCTTCGGCGTGCAGCCGCCTACCTCCACCACGCCGGCGCCCATCGCGAAGAGCGCGTCGGGGATGTCGGCGTCCTTGTCGAGCCCGGCGCTGATCCCGACCGGGTTGTCGATCTCCGTGCCGAAGACGTCCGCGGTGAGTTTAGGCTCCGAGGGGTCGGCGAGGAGGCGGGCCCGCTCGCGGGGGTGGAGGCCGAGGGTGTGGAGGGCCTGCAGGGCGGCCGTGCCGATGTGGTGCGCGTCCTCGGCGTCGGGGATGAGTGCCCGGAGGGCCGGGGGGACGACGTAGCGGTGGAACGCGGAGCGCGTGTCGGTCATGTAGATGTAGCCCGCGAAGGCAGCGAGGAGCGTCGCGCTGCCGTAGGCGAGGAGACGGAAGCGGCCGGCGGCGGGGGCGGTCGTGGTGGAGGCGTGCCGGCGGGGGATGCTCGGCTGGGTGGTTCTGGGGGTTGCGCGGGTGCGGAGGCCCTGGAGGGCGGTCCGCGAGCGGAGGAGTGGAAGGGACATGGCGATAAGGAGCGTGCGGCCGAGGGCCGGTCAATTGGGGGTCTCCAGGTTGGGTCCTGGGTCTTTTGGGTCTATGGACGTCGGGCGTTTCGTCGGTGTCCCGGGATATCACCGCCGGGCCGGCGAATATTCACGTCACTCGGCTGATTCTCGGCAACACCGGAAGTGCCGCGGAAGGGCTGGATCGGAGCACGAGGCGAAAGGAGCTCCTGCTACGAGGCCTTGAATTCAGAAATGGATTTATACGCCCTGTTGTATGCATATGAGAACCTCTCGAGAGTTATATAGGCTTACGGGGGCCGGGTCCAAGCTCGAGTAGGCCGTTGGCAGGCGCAGGGAAGCCCACACAACTGCCACCGCGAGTGCTGAGGCCAGATTCTCCCACGCAGTACTGAAAATAGACGAGGAGGAAGAGAGCGTAAAATAAAGTCATGTATGGAAGCATTGGGCCACCCAGTACACGGACGGGCAACCTTAACCGGTGCTCGAGGGTCTGGGGAACCACCCAAGCACAGCTCCCTCGCGCAGGTCCGAACCGGATATGGCGGCCTTTCAGGCAATGTCGTGGTTTATATTTCTTCTATAAGCGTACAGCCGACCGTCAATGGCCCCTCTATGCCGTCTTATCCTGCGCCGCCTTCTCCTCGGCCGCCTTCTTGTCCGCCGCGTCCCAGTCCTTCAATTGCCGGTTCCAGCTGCGAAAGCAACGAGTTAGTACCACGCTCCTCGGTAGCTATGAAAAGTCCGCGGGTGCCGACGGAGACATACTGTCGGCTGGGGTAGAACCGCCCGGGCTCGGGCTTGTGGGCGAACTCCTCCTTCTCGGCGCTAATCTTCCATATTATGCAGGTGATGCCGAACACGGCGGCGCCGAGGACAAAGGTGTTCTGCCTCCAGTTCGCGGGCTGGGTGTACCAGCCACCGGCGGGCGACCAGACGTGCTTGGGGTAACTTGTCGGTGGTTAGATGATGGTTAGGATGGTCGAGGGTTGGAGCATCTCCACTCACGGGATCTTCTTGCCGCCACCCTGTTTTGTTGTTAGCATCCAGCAGGTCCGTCACGGAGACGGGAGCTCGAAACGTACCATCTTGATGAGCTGTTTGGGATTGTCGTGGGGGATGTGGAGTCGGACAACTGGTGAGCACGGTTTGCAGTTCGAGATGACTTCGCTTCCGGGAGAGATTGCCTCGAATCTGATTGGCCCGCCGGCCGCTTCCAATTGGCTCACGCGTCGGCAAAATGTCGCGTAATCTATCAAACGGACGGTGCATGTGGCTCACCGGCACTGTGCGCCTCACACGACTCCGGCGAGGAAACTTTTTTCTACTCTCGAGCTTCACAGGAGAGCCCGAACCTCATCCAACCCTCCCGCTCCCCACCGACACCCAGCCAAAGGCAACAACCCCGGTGGCTCTCGCCAGTACGATCGGTCCCCCCGCTACCAGATGAAACGGTTGCGGTTGGAAGGATGGTCCGGTCAGTTGACCCGGGCCAGCGCCCAGGCGCGGTGTAGAGCGCAGGGCCCCTGCCTCGCTGCGCGGCACGCGAGGCCGCAGCCGGCGCTCCTCCAGTCCCGCCTCCAGTCGACGATATCCGAGGCGCAGACGTCGCCGAGCGTGAACGCCCCCGAACCCCGGGGCATCGAAGACCCCGTCGCCGACCTCGAGACGAGCCGCAGCCCGTATCCGTCCCCCCTGCCCTCGGCGGCCCTCGAATCCGCCAAGCTCTCCGCCCTCCACGCGCGCCTGTGCCTTCCCAGCAAGCTGCCGCTCCAGACGCTCGCGCGGACCCTCGTCTGCGCGTCGGCGGACGAGAACCCCAGCTTCAACAACGCGGGCCTCGCGTTCCTCGGCGGGTCCATCATCAACTACCACACCAGCGAGCTCCTCGTCACCAAGTACCCGCGGCTACCGATGGCGGTGCTCTTCGAGTCTGTGAGGGCCTACGCGGGCGCCGACTCGCTGTATCAGGTCGCGAGGGGCTGGGGCGTCGAGAGCGCGGCCGCCCCGGGAGGCGAGGTCGACGCCGGCCTCCTGCAGTACTCGCCCGACCCCAGCAAGGGCGTCACGCAGCAGACGTGGGGGTACGTGCGCACCGAGTCGGCGTACCTCGACAGGTTCAAGTGGCGCCGGGGGTGGAGTAGCCGCGTGGTGTACGACGACCCCTTTGGCGACACGGTGCACCAGAGCAAGCACAAGGACGACAAGCCGGGGCCTAAGCTCCCGGCCGACATTGTGGCGGAGAGGAGGAGGGAGCACGAGGCGGTGCGGAACAACGCGCACGCCGGGTTCGTGAGGGCCGTGGTGGGCGCGATATACACGCACTGCGGGCGCGAGATGGCAAAGTCGTTCGTCAAGGCCCACGTGCTGTCCCGCGGCCTCGAGGTCGACCGCATGTTCTCGTTCAAGTCGCCGCTGCAGGAGCTCTCGAGGCTGTGCGCGCGGGAAGGGTTCGACCGCCCCGTCGCGCGGCTCGAGAGCGAGACGGGTAGGCTGTCGCGCACGCCCGTCTTCGTGGTGGGTATCTACAGCGGCAAGGACAAGCTGGGCGAGGGCGTTGGCGCGAACCTGGACTTTGCGAGGTGGAAGGCGGCTATCAACTCGCTCAAGGCGTGGTACCTGTATAGTCCTAGCGCGGACCCGAGGGTGCCGAGTGATATGCTCGTCGAGGGCGCGAAGCCGTGGCAGGCGCCGTATATCGACATTGGGGAGGTGATGGTCTAAGGGGACGGTGTGGTGTGGAGGCTACGGAAGCTAGACATTTCTTTTTTCTTTGTGGTTGGCCGTGGGTTCGGCGGCCGTGTACACTTGGGACTCGCAGAGGGGGACGTGTATGTGAATTTGGCGTGGCGGAGGAGATTTACGTAGAGGGCGAGGGGAGGGTGGGGTGGATCTCAGCATGAGCGGGTTCTTGCCATGGGAGGCTTGTAAGATAATTTACTTGCATGTAGAACATTTGAGGCCATTCCGGCGTTTCCGGTGTATGTCTTTTAGCCGTGTGGGCGTCTTCGTGAGGTGGATGTGGCGTTGCGAGGCTTTTGTTCTTTGCTCGCTTTGGGAGGGTCTCGTTCCTCGATTGTTTTTGGCATTGCTTCTTTGGCCTTTGTGAGGAATGCTATTGGGGTGGCATGGCCGCATCCGTCGATGAGAGTGAAAGCGGGGGACATGGGAGTTGGAATGTTTGCGGTCGGATTATGCCGATCAGACCGGATGGTGGTCTAATTATATCCCGATACCTCGCGGTGAGAGTCTGTCCATTCCACCCAAGATACAGCATAGGGTGAGCACAACGTGAGGAGGCAGGGAGTCAAGGGGTGGTTGAAATGGATGGCGGCCAAGGTAGACTTCCGGCCCTACGGTTCCACCATTTTGTCACGGGTGTCAACCTCGCTGCCTCCTCATGTCGATGCGTTCTCGCGGCATCCTTAGCCTCATCAGCAAAGCCATGGAGTATCGTCCTGAGCCCCTCCTCATGAGTCTCGCCGTCAGAGACGGGGCGAGCAAAATCAAAGTCGACGGCTACAATCGCTCCGTCGCTGCACCTGATGAAGTTATCCGGGGGCCCCGTGTAACACATCCGCCTCTGTGAGCATGACATACGTGCGTCTTAGTGCCTCCTGGAGCTGGGCGTCGGGGACTTGTTTGTAGTCTTTGGGCTGGAGACGACGGCCCTGCTGGGTGGCCTGGAGGGTATCGTTGCTGACCCGGTCTGGGGGAGTAACCACGCTTGGAGGACGTGGCGGAGCCAGTTCTGGAGATGGGACGGGAGGCGGGTGACTAGCCACCTGAGGCAGAGCAGGGTAGCTGAGGGCGGCGGGAGGTGGAGGATGTGGATGTGCGGCCTGTCTACGTGGATAGGCTTTGCTATAGCGTGGATGGTCTTTCCGCGGAAATAGTCTGTAAGCTCGCTATATGTATTATCCGTTATCCCGTTCTTTAACGTGTTACGGGTTGAGTTATTCGACCGGCACATTGTTAAGACTCTCCAGGCTTACTTGCTCGGCAATGTTTCGTAACACAACCAGTACCCCTATGCCTCTAAGAATGGCACCCCAGACAGCTGCATCCGGCTTTTTTGTGTAGATGTTGCCCGAGGCCGTGTTTCTTCAAGGATCCCGGGGGGGTCTGTAGAATCTTATAAGACGATTCAATGAGGTTGGCCAAGATATCCGTCGTCAGTGCCGCGCCGAACGTCATCGAAAATTCACGGCGACGACCTACGGCCCGGAATCCTTACCTATCCACATATGTGACGGGATCCTGCCGCAATCCGCTATGTAAGCATCGTCGCCTTTCCCTGTGTCTTTTAAATCCGGCGCGGCGCCGATTCGGGGAGTTCGCCGGGATGTACCGTATATCCGAAGTATTATCAATCAACGGCGCGCTTGTCCTGGTACGTCCGAGGCCGAAGTACGGGACCCGGGTGGCATTGGCAACCGGTCGCCGGCTTTCGGAGTAAGCTCCCGTCGCCTTTTTGGGAGGATTGGTCATCCTTGAAGTTGTGTCGCGTTTACATGGGCTGGTGGTTTGATCTTTGGGTAATAGACTCGGCGATCATGAACTTTGTTCTGTTACGCGGCGGTGGTGCTGTGTAAGAGTACCTCGCATGTGTATGGCCGGCGCGGGCCCGGTTTACCCCGCCGCGGGGGGAGCTCCCGGCGGAGCTATATCTCCCCAACACCTCCGATGACAAACTCGTGGAAACTATTAATACCGGCCTTCTCCTCCCCGTAATGTCTAGAATCATCTCTCGTTCAGCCTACACCCTCCTCCCAATCAAACCCCCAAATCTCGTCTCCCAACGACTCAACTTCAGACTCACACCCACTCTCACCACGACGACGCGACACCTCTCGACCACCACCGCCAAAATGTCGCCCATCCCCGCCTCAATGGCCGCCGTCCAGGTCGCCACCCACGGCGGCCCCTCCGTCCTAACCCCCACCGCCCTCCCCGTCCCGTCCCCCGCCGAGAACGAGGTCCTCGTCAAGAACTCGTACGCCGGCGTCAACTTCATCGACACATACTTCCGCACAGGCCTTTACAAGGCCCCCCTCCCGCTCGTGCCCGGCCGCGAGGCGTCTGGCACCGTCGTCGCCGCGCATCCTTCCGTCAAGGGCATTGCGGCCGGGGACCGGGTGGTCTACATGTCGAACAATAACGCGTACGCGGGGTTCACCGCCGTCCCTGCCAAGAGCGTGCTGAAGATTCCCGAGGGGCTGGGAGAGAAGGAGGCGGCGGCTGCGTTGCTCCAGGGCCTCACGGCCTGGACGTTCGTAAAGGAGGCGGGGGAGGTGAAGGAGGGCCAGTGGGTCCTCGTGCATGCCGCGGCCGGCGGGACGGGCGGGCTGCTGGTGCAGATGCTCAAGGCCGTCGGCGCAAAGGTTATCGGGACGGGTGGCAGCAAGGAGAAGTGCGAGATTGCTACGGCCCACGGCGCGGATTTCGTCATCCACTCCCGCGACGAGGATGTGCCCGCCAGGGTAAAAGAGATCACGGACGGCCACGGCGCGGACGTCATCTTCGACGGCGTGGGCAAGGCGACCTTTGACTCGGACCTCGAGATGGTGGCGCGCAAGGGGACGCTCGTCGTCTTTGGGAACGCCTCCGGCGCGGTCCCGCCGTTTGATATCTTGAAGCTGGGGCCCAAGAACGTCAGGGTCATGAGGCCGGTCGTCATGAACTATCTTACTACGCGCGAGGAGCTCGAGATGTATGCGGACGAGCTGTTTGGGCTTATTACTGGGGGTAAGGTCAAGGTTGGCGTGCATGGGGTTTATCCGCTTGCGGAGGCGGAGAGGGCGCATGAGGATTTGGAGGGGAGGAAGACGACGGGGAAGCTGCTTTTGCAGATTAACTAGGGGCTCCATTGAAGTGCCATATCTTGCTTGCGTCGAGCTCTCGCGTTAATATCGTAATTTATTCAAGCCTTTTCAGCATCTATCGTTTTTATATGGATTTAAGCCTCCTCTCTCGGGACCAACCGAGGAAGACTCCCTCGTCGCCCCATAAGACCTCCCCCATGAGACTCCCCCTCACGCAGCCTTGGCCTTCACGGCCTCCAACAGTTTCGCCGGCGGCTCCTGCCTATACCCCGCCGGGTTGTTCTCGACCCACCTCCACAGATCCGCGCACGCGTCCTCGAGCGTCAGCTCCGTCCTCCACCCCAGCACCTCGTTCGCGAGCGCCGGGTTGGCCGTCAGGTCCAGCACGTCGCCCTGGCGGCGCGCCACGACCTCGTACGGCAGCTGCCGGCCCACCACGTCGCTGAAGGCCCGGATCATCTCGAAGACGGTGCTGCCGCGCCCGGAGCCCAGGTTGATGGCGAGGAGGCCCGGGTGGGAGGCGCGGAGGTGGTTTAGGGCCGCGAGGTGGCCCTTTGCGAGGTCGAGGACGTGGATGTAGTCGCGGATGGCGGTGCCGTCTTTCGAGGCGTAGTCTGGGGGTGTTAGTTTCTGTCGCGGATGTTTTTTTTGGGTGCGCTGGTCATGGGCTGAAAAGAAGGGTGAGGAAGGGGCAAGGGACATACCATCTCCAAAGACGAGTAGCTTCTCCCGCTCCCCGGTCGCGACCTTGCCCAGCAGCGGCAGCAGGTTGAATGGCACCCCCTGCGGGTCCTCCCCCATAATGCCGCTCGGGTGCGCCCCGCACGGGTTGAAGTATCGCAGCAACGCGCCGTTCCACTGCTCGAACGGCTTCCCCGCCTTCTCGAGGGTGCGGCGCTGCGCCTCGACGTGGTCGGTGATGATCATCTCGACGACGGACTTTGTGCGGCCGTAGGGGTTCGTGGGGCCGATGGGGCAGCGCTCCGGAATGGGGATCATGTCCGGGAAGCGGGTGGCGTCGCCGTAGACGGTCGCCGAAGAGGAGAAAACGATGTTGGTTACGTTGTGCTTGGTCATGGAGCGGAGGAGCGTCATGGTGCCGCCGACGTTGACGCGGTAGTACTCGAGGGGAATCTCGCTCGACTCGCCGACCGCCTGGGTGCGTGAGCATGGCCCGCGCAGACTAGTAAGGGGCGGGAAGGAAGAGGAAAGGGAAGGGAGAGGGGTCCTACCTTGAGGGCGGCAAAGTGGATGACGCTGTCGATGGCCGGGTGCTTCTCGAAGACGGCGTCGAGCGCCGTCTCGTCCGTCACGTCGGCCTCGTAGAAGGCGGGCCGCTTGCCGCAGAGGAGCTCGATGCGGTCGAGGGCCACGACTGACGAGTTGTAAAGGCTGTCGACGACGACGACGTCGTAGCCGTTCTCAAGGAGCGCGAGCGCCGTGAAGGAGCCGATGTAGCCGGTTCCTCTGCGGCGTGTTAGCGGTGCCAGGGCGCGATGGGGGAGGGGTGCGCGTACCCGGTTACCAGGACTGTGCCGACGGCCATGGCTGCGGTTGGGGTTGTGCGGGGGTTTACGTGGGAGAAGGGGATGAGAGGATGGGTGCTGAGTCGCGAGTGTTTGAAGTTGGCGGGAGCGGATTCAATGAGAGGGGAACTACGGATCGAAGAGGGTCGTCCAAGGAGAAAGCGAAGGCAGCATCTAAAATCTGACGATGTTCGCGGCGAGACAGTCGGCGTAATTCTCGGTCACCTCCTCGGGACCTGCCACCTTCTACATATTTACCAGGCTCGGGGTGTCGAGACACCGAAACTAGTCTCGCGGATACGACCCTGCGGGGTACTTTGGACCCACGGGTTACATGTAGCAATTGGTGCGCATCGTGTCGGTGAGGGGGAAAAGCACCGAGCTGTCGAGGTTCGTTACTGCCCCCTGGCGGGGTTGCGCTGGAGGGGCAAGTGACATGACGCAATGCGAAATTCTTCAGGGTGTGGTAACGGTAACCTTGCATGCGCTTGTAACGTTCAATCGTCCGACTCAAAGATGCGATGACTAATCTGGAACTGTCCATCCTGAAAATAATGACTAAGCCTCTCCTTTCTCCTGACGCTTAATCTTCGGGTGTGGGACACGCTGCTGCCACCTGGCGGGCTGGCACTCGCCGCTTGCGTCGCTTTCTCCATGCCCCACCGCCCCGCCCAAAAAAGTACAGGCGCTAGCGCGGCGGTGCGCTGGCTGGTAGATACCTGCAAATGCGCTGTACAACCACTGCCAGCGCGCGTACCTTGCGTGTACCTGCGCGACCCAGCCAAACATTCCAACCCGACGGCGACGATGGCCGAAGGCGTCGATTGAGGCGGACACAATGCTTGGAGCCGGAGTAATCCAGACAAAAAAAACCTTTGTGCCTTCATCGAGCGCCTCCATTCCACGGCTTGAGCTGTGCCTCGTTTGGTGGAATTCGGAGGAGGAGAAAGGAGGGTAGAAAGGGGGGCCAAGGTGAATGGGGCCAGTGTCATTGTCGCTATTTCAACTCTTTCTCTTTCCGCTCACCGCTGCCGGGCTTGCCATGGGATCTTCACCCTCTGAGAAAAAACCTTATTTTGTCACTTGCAGATTGAGGCCTGAAGGCGTCTGTGGCATCGACGACTCAAAGTATCCTCATCGGAGAGGATTTGGTGCGGGGCCAGCGCTGTTGTTGTCGCCTACAAGTACTCTGCGCCGGAATTGCCTCTGCCAGCAAATTGTTCGGGGGATCGCAACTATTTTCGCGCTAACGCGCCCGACGCTCACCGCGGCTTCAAGCCCCCAACCTCACTTGCGACAACCAACACCACCTAAACCTCAATCTCACCAGCGCATTTCCAACTCGGATCGCGTCCAGACGCGTCTCCTCGGCTCCCAGCTCGCCCTTACGCACAGGCGCTGAGCTCGGAACCCACGGGCCACACTCCACCCGCGCGGCCCGCCCAACCGAAGCCGCCTCGCTACATGACACCTACCCACCGCCCACCTCCACACCACTGAAACGACGCCATGCCGCCCAAGAGAGCGGCGCCCCGCGCGGGCCCCGAGCCCGCGGACGACACGCGCTACGGCGCCGCCATCCGCTCCGAGATGCCGCCCCTCCCCTCCAGGATGATGACCTCCTACGGCTCCGAGTCCGTCGCGCCGCTGCTCAACATCCGCGGCGGGCGCCGCAGGGAGCTGGGCGACGCCATCGGCGAGGCGCTCCGCGATCCGTCGGAGGACGTCTCGGACGCGGGGTCGATGAGGATGAGCCAGGAGCCCTTGCCGCACGTCTCGGACGCCGGGTCGATGAGGATGAGCCAGGAGCCCTTCCAGCACGTCTCGGACGCCGGGTCCGTGAGGATGAGCCGGGAGCCGTACGAGGATCCGCTGCCCGACCTCGTACCGGTGCCGGATCAGCCGAGCGAGAGCGTCGAGAGCCTGAGGGAGAGCGTCGAGAGCTTTAGGATGGGCTCTAGCGACGAGTTTCTCCCGCCTCCGTCGGAGCAGGACGTCTCGGCGCCGCCTTCGCCGGAGAAGAAGGCTTCGCCTGAGAGGAGGTCGAATCGGGGGATGGGGCCCCCGTCGAAGGCTCCATCTGCCGGGCCTGAGGCGACCGCGGCCGCTGGCCCAGCTTCGAGGACGCGCAGGGCCAGGGCGTCGGCTACGCCTGTTCCGCAGGAGGAGCAAGCCCAGCAAGCCCAGCCGGCCCGCCGCGTGACGCGATCCAGCCGCTCCACGAGCGCCAACCCGCAGCCCCAGCCCGCGCCCGCGCAGCAATCTCCCGCACGTCCCCCCCTTGCATCGCCCGCCGCCAGGAACAGGCGCGCCGCCTCCACGGTCCCCGCCCCCGTGCACGAATCCCCCGCACTCCCCCCTCTCATCCCGCCCACCACCAACAGGCGCCCCGCGTCCGCGGTGCCCTTGACGCCCGCCGAGAGGTTCAGGGGCCAGCTGCTCCCGCCCGACGTCACCCGCGCCGCCGCGACGGGAACGGACCGCAGTTTCAGTCTCGAGAGCGAGATCTTCAGGGACGCGACTATCGGGTCGCCGCAGCAGCGGGAGCTCTCGACATCGCCTCCTGAGCCGCAGTCTGTGCAGACGAGGTCCGGGGGGTCGCTTAGGGAGAGGCTTGCGAGGGCGAGGGGCACGCTGAAGTATACGACGAACACGTTGACGCAGGGGAGGGAGCAGGCTAGGAACTTCTTGTTTGGGTCGAGGGGCGGGGCGGGGAACACGACCACGGCGACGACTACAACGACGACCACGGCAGCAGCTCCCAATGCGAGCGTGGGCACGGCGGCCAAGGCCGTTTTCAAGGTCCCGTCCGCGCCGGTGTCGACGGATTCGTCGGAGCCTTCGGATTCTTCAAGCTCGTCGGACAGCGCCCGGGAGCCTGAGGAGAGCTCGTCTGCCGAGAGCAGCGCCCCGGACAGCCGCGCAGACAGCAGCCCGACGAGCAGCCCGACGGGCGAGCCCCTCCGGAGCCCGCCGGCCCTGAGATTCGACCGCCTCTGGCGCATCGTGAACTACTCCACCGGCCGCCTCATCCTCAACTTCCTCGTCGCGTTTTGCGTGCTCGGCGCCATGCTCAGCGCGCCCTCGCTCTACGAGAGGTCCTCCGCCGTCCGCGGCTGGGACCCCGCGGAGAGCTGGCACAATGTCGTCGCCTTCCTCGAGCCGTACAACCCGTTCTTGAGCTCGTACGACGAGGCGGTCGTGGACGCTGCCAGGGGGGAGTACAAGAAGTTGGTGAAGCAGTCGCTCGAGGAGATTGAGAGGCTGCAGGCGTCGAGCAAGGCGTACGAGGGGTCTGTGAAGAAGCTGGAGGACCTGATGCCGCAGGTCATTCACATGGAGGTGAAGGGCGGGAGGGCTACGATCCCGGACGACTTTTGGCACGCGCTGCGCGACTCGATCATGGCGGACGAGGATCTGGTTTCGATACATGGCTCGAGGACCGGGCCGCGATTCACGTCTGGGAAGCACTGGGACGCCGTGCTGGGGCACATCAGCGACGACATGGTCACCGGGAAGCGCCTCGCCTCGAGGTGGGACGAGTGGCTCAGGAAGAACCGCGTAAAGGTCGTCGAGGCGCTGCAACTGGACGAGATGGCACCCGCGCCCAGCCTCGACGCCAACATGAAGAACACTATCAGCGTGCTCATCAAGGAGCGGCTGCAGGGCCCGGACCTGAAGGAGACGGTCGTCACGCGCGAGGAGTTCGTGAGGCATATCCGCGGGGAGTTCGCGACGCACAGGCAGGAGATTCACTCTGAGATGATGGACCTTGAGGCAAGGCTCGACATTCAGGTGCGGAGGGCGATTGAGACGGCGCAGGGGTCTGAGGCTCCGCTGTCGGCGCGCGAGACGAAGAAGATGGTGAGGGATGCCGTGAACGAGGAGCTGGGGAAGGCGCAGCTCGGTGCCCTTGCGCGCGGCGAGATTCACAAGAGCTGGGCGGCGGACTTGCAGCACCGCGTCAACTTTTTCGCCGTGGGGACCGGCGCGGTGGTTAACCCCCTCCGGTCGTCCCCGACGTACAAGCCCCGCCCGGCGCCGTTCGGGTCGCGCTCTTGGATCAGCTCGAACAAGAAGGCGCCGCCCCTGCCGCACAACACCGTTCTCCTACCGTGGGACGATGCCGGGGACGCGTGGTGCGGGTCCGCGACGGTGGATCGGAAGGGCGTCCCGAACGGCGTGACGCTGACTTTCCAGCTGGGGAGGCTGGTGACGCCGGAGCACATCGTCGTGGAGCACATACTCCCCGACGCGACGCTGGAGGCCGGCGCGCGGCCCAAGGAGATCGAGGTCTGGGCGCAGGTCGACGGTGTAGAGATCCAGCAGCGCCTCCTCGACTTTGCGGCCGCGCACTTCCCCCCGCGCGGCGAGGGCAAGCCGCCGGCCGAGGCGCGGTGCGAGGGGCCGGACTGCTATTACCTGGTGGGCCGGTTCGAGTACGAGAGCAACCCGCTGCAGGGAGGCGTGTTTGTGCAGAGGCTCTCGGATGAGCTAGGGGCCATGGGGGTCGTGACGGATCAGGTTAGGGTTGTGGCGACGTCGAATTACGGGGATGAGGGTAAGACTTGCTTTTACCGGGTGAGGCTTTATGGGGAGGTTAAGGAGGGGTTTTGAGGATGCGTCGGAGAGTGCACTTTAGAAGATGGATAAGGGGGAGGGGAGGGTGGAAAGGGAGGGTGAGAGTGATGGAGACGGAGAGGAAGGAAGGGGGTTTTGATCTAAACTTAAACTGGTGGTTGGCGTTTGGGAGCGGTGTTTTTCGAGCGAGATACCTCCGGACGCTCTTGTTTTCTTCTATCAAAATCTCGAGGGGGTGAAAGTGCGAGGTTGATTTGTACGTTAGTTAGTTTAGTACGACCGGAGTTTGGCACTTGATATACACTTTTCTTTCCTCAACAGTCGCCTTGCGAACTTCTAACTCGTGTCCGTAAGCCACTTTTGAGGGGTTTTGACAAAGAGATTACATGGAGTAAAAAATGTGGAAAGGCATTTATTTATTGTTATTACTCCTTGAGTAAGGCTTCATAAGACTGGACATGTCGTCGATCATCGAGTAAGGCGTCGTCATACCGCAGACGCCACAACCCAAACTCTCCTCCCCTCGCCATCCGCATCTCTCGTTGACCTCCCAACCCGCAAACCCATCAGGTCAAAAAGTCCGGCGGGAGATCGGGACCTACGCCTGTTAGCAGACACGCTCTCCTCCACCAATCACTCAACCCCAGTAGAGCGGGAAAACAAGAGAAGGGAAATGAATAGCAAAAGACAAGACTCACCCCAGACGTGCAGGTTATCCGGCGACGCCAACGTCCTCTGCGTCTCCGACGTATCATCCAGCAGATCCCCGTCAACATAGTGCTCCATGATGAAGCCGCTAGGATCGAACCAGTAGTCGAAGATCTGGCTCCCCATGATGTGCCGGCCCACGCCCCAGCAGTTCTTGTAGCCCCGGTGCCGCAGCCAGTCGTGGCCGAGGACCTGGGCGTCGAAGTCGTGGGTCTCGAAGGAGGAGTGGTGGACGTGGAACTTGGGGCCCTCGAAGAAGAAGAAGGTGTGGTGGTCCACGAGGTCCTTGCCGCGGTTGAGGCGGAGGAAGGTTGTTACGTCTTTGCCGGCGGGGTCGTGGACGAGCTGTCGGGGCGGTTAGTGTGGGACTGGTAGGGGGTGGGGATGGGGAGGAGAGCGGGGTGAGATGGTGACAGGGGAAGGGGGAAGAGAGTGAAGGGGGGGGGGGCTCACCTCGCTGGGGAAAAAGTTGAACTTCTTGGTGTAGAACTCGTAGGCCTTGGGAAAGTCCGTCAAGCAAACCCCAAAGTGGCCAAGCTTATGCACCGGCGCAGGCCTCTTCGTAAACCGCTGCTTCTCTCCACCACCGCGATTCTTGACCGTCGGCTTCCCACAAAGTCAGCACCATACTCTCTCTCCAGCCCATCCACATAACCCATACGCTGCAAGGGGTGAAACACGGAACAAAACTTACGTAGTTGTACCTCAGCTCCGGGAACTCGGGCTCCTTGGCCTCGACGCTCTCCTGCCCGTAGACTAGATGGAAAGGCCACCCATCAACCGGGTCCTTGAACGTAACGCACTTCCCACCCCCAGGCACGTTTTCAGGCTCATAGATCTCGGAGGCGCCGGGCAACGTCTCCGCCGCAAGCTTCAAATCCTCCAACGACTCCACCACGAACGCCGGCCCCATGAACTCGTCCGTGTCCCCCTCCTCAGCGCACAGGACGAAGGGCTCGGTACCATAGCCGCGGTAGTACGTCTTGTTCCGGATGCGCGCGGTCTGGTAGAAGCCGAAGTCGTCGTAGAAGGTGCGGGCGGCGGATATGTCCTTGTGCTTGTAGTAGACGTGGGCGAGGCGGACTAGGTTTATCTTGCGGTCTGCCATGGTTGCGGCGGGGGCACTTCTTCCCTGTCGTATCGTTGTTCGAATTCGGGTTTGTTCTTGGGAGTCGATGTTGTTTCGTGGTGGGGTTTGGAGTTGGGGTTACTTGAGTTGTGGGGGAGTTTAGGGGAGCTGGCGGGACGGAGTGTTTAAGTGAGGAATGGGAAGGGGATGTAAGTAGATGCCGGTACGACGTATTCCCGGACACCACAGGGGATGTAACCCCAGATTACAATCGTCTTAGGCAAGCTTACCAAGACAGCTCGGGACACGAAGCATGCATCAATCGCCTTATCGGAAGCTTGGGTGCGGGCAGGTGGGTCAGGAGGGGCACAAGGTGGGGGAGAGTGTCCGTATGCTCTCACCCAGGGACCTTGGAAAGCTTCTTGTTCCACGACAGGGGTCTTTCGCGGTAGAAACGAGTCTTGGAGCCAGCTGACCACAACTCTCCGCGTACTAATCGACAGAGTGCCCAACAGACGGGCATGGAGAAACGGACTGACGGCAGAGTGCATCCGACGGACATGCCGTCCACACGAGCACAGGTATCCCCGAACCCCGCATGGAAAAAAAGACCCGGACGCCCCACACTGACCCCGCTGGCGTCACACGGCGGTCTCGGTACTTGAGGTAGCGGCAGATGCGCGCGACGCTGGCTGTGGTCACGGTTGGAGAGTGGAGGGACCGGGGCCGGAACACCCCACCGCGGAGTCTACTTGTGCACACCGAGCGGCATCGTCTGTCGTCGCGACAAGTTTACCCGCGAGACGGGAGCATTATAAATTAGTGAGTAAGCGCCATCTCGGGGGACGGGCTTACTCGAAGCAGATTCGCTGGGTGTCGCGTCCCTACTCAGTGGATCGGTGATTGATAATCGAGATGGGCGCAAGATTTTGATGGAGACCGAGGCCGTGGCGCGTTGGCTGGCTCGATGCAAGTGCCGAAGGTGGCCCATCGCGTCCATGTGGAACCCCGGCGCCAAGCATCAGGGTCCTTCCGGGTCACGGCAGGTTCCACGCGCCGACGGGAAAGGGGCACGGGAAGATGCGTACCGGCGCTGCGGTACATGGTCGTGGGGAGGACGTAATACTTGTAGACGGCACCTCGCTCTCGGTGAGCCCGCGATAGCTTCATCCCCGACTTCAACCTCGACTCCGACCCCGACAGCGGCACACCCCAAACCCAATCGGACCTATAACACAACCCACCACGATGTCCCGCACGGAACTGGCCCCCCAAACCCGGCTCCAGATACTCAAACTCCGCGCCCTCAACCACTCCTACCGCGCCATCCACGCCGCCCTCCCCGCGATCCCCCTCAGCACGATCCGCGCCACAATAACCCGCGCCGGCCTCCGCTCCCCCTCCCCGCGCACCGGCCGCCCGCGCTCCCTGACGGAGGAGCAGCGCGACCACATCTACGACGTGCTGGCGCACGTGGATCCCTGCATCAAGATGCGGGACCTGCTGGCGGAGATTGACTTTGCGGTCGGGGAGCGGGCGATGAGGTTGTTGGTGAGGGAGCTGGGGTTTCCGAGGTTGCTTGCGAGGAGGGGGTGGTGATGGCTTCAGTTGGCTTGATTGCGGCGGTTCGGCTGGTGGAGCGTCTTGCGCCAGGGGACTGGGAACGCCACATGGGTTTTGCCGACACGCATACAGTGCTTGGATGAGTACATACGAGTAGGCTTTGTGGGGGGGATGGCAAAGGCGCCAAGATGGGGCTTCGCGAAGGTTTTCGGCTCCGATGCCCCGACGACACTGGCGGCCAGATCGGGTTGCGCCACCCTCATCTCTGGGCGTTCCTTCATCCCGTTCCTGGAACTTTGACGGAGAGGTTTCGCCGACTGTCCTCTCTCATCCAGACCAGCGCCCAAGACGAAGCCGGTTAGCTAAGCCGCGCGCCGGCACCCCGCCAAACCCGCGCGCGCCACTCAACCTCAACCGCATCTCGCCTCCCCCCTCCAACATCCAACCCTCCAACATCCAACATTTATCTTACGCCCAAACGAAACAACACCAGCGACACCGACAACCGCCGACATGATCAAGAAATTCACCCGCCAACCTACAATCCCCGCCACCCTTCCCCCTTGCATTCCCCCCTCCCTAACGCCCCCCTCCCCCCTCCCGCGCCTCATCGTCTTCGACCTAGACTACACCCTCTGGCCCTTCTGGGTCGACACCCACCCCCTCCCGCCCTTCCGCCCCTCGGCAGACCACCTCTCCGCCACTGATAAGATGGGCGAGGTCTACGAGTTCTACCCGGACTCCGCCGCGATACTCTACTGCCTGGGCACCTACCTCTCCGTCAAGGTCGCCGCGGCGTCGCGGACGCACACACCCGACCGGGCGCGGGATCTGCTCAAGATGCTGTGGGTGTACCAGCCTCCCACGACGACCTCGTCAACGTCCACCACCACCGGGTCCTCGGGCTCCTCTGGGTCCGTTAAGAAGGAGAAGCCCCGGAAGGCGCTGGACTACTTCGACGGCGGCTTGGAGATCTACCCCGGCAGCAAGATGCGCCACTTTGAGACGCTGCGGAAGAAGACGGGCATCGAGTTCGAGGACATGTTGTTCTTCGACGACGAGGGCCGGAACCGAGAGGTGGAGAGCCTGGGTGTCACGATGTGGCTTGTGAGGGACGGCATGAGCTGGGGTGAGGTCGAGGCTGGTGTCGGGGAGTGGAGGAAGCGGAGGGGGCATGCGTGAGCGTTGCGGTCTGCCTTGTTTGGATTTGGGTTGCGCGGGGGCAGAGCTGGATAGAGCAGCGATAGAATCTAGAACACTAGAACAGCGTTTGTTTTTTTTACTCGTATCAAGGACCGCCTTTTGAGGCGAACTTTTTAAAGGAGGCGAGAGCTGTGTTTATCCTGGGTATATCCAATCTACGACCGTCCCCTCGAGAACATCCCCTTGATCGGCGTCTAACCGGGCCCGTCTCGCCCGCCGCCTGATCTCTGTCGCCGTCTACGCGACGGTGTTGGGCAGCGCCGGGGAGATGGGTGGGCTGATGTCCTTGCCGTTCATCTCCTTGCCCTTTTCCTCGCCCGAGATGTCCAGCTTGTCGACGTCGTCGGCCAGCGTCTCATCACCGCTCTTCTCCTCCCCCTTCTTCCCCTCCTGCTCCTCCTTCTCCCCCTCGGCCTCCTGCACCCCATCCCCCACCACCTTGCCCCAGTAACTCTTCTTGACGGTGCATATCCTCTCCTCCCTCGCCACGCCCCCCACCTGCCCAACCCCCACACACTCCATCCTCTCCTCATCCAGATCCCGCCAGACGTGCGGGCCGGTAGGGAACCCCTTCTTCCCCTCCCACTCCACGACGCCCTCCCACGCGGGGTCGATCGTCGGGAGGTCCCCCCACGAAAAGTCGAGGGTGCCGCCGTACTTCTTCGGGATGTTCTCCGGGTCGATGAACTGCCGGAGGGTGGGGCCCACCTCGGAGGACGAGAGGATGAAGATCTTGGAGACGGTTATGGGGTCGAACCAGCGCTTTATCCAGCCCCAGACGGTCGAGAAGAACATGGGCGCGCCGATGATCTAGAGTCACAGTCAGTACAGCCCCCTTCACAAGCAGCGGAGCCCCGGGAACTTTGCGCTTACGAATATCCCTAAGACCAGTTAGCAACCACATCCTCTTCTCTAGAAACGCCGGAGGGGAGGCGAGGGAGGAAACTCACTATCCAGGGTCTCGGGGTAATGCGCCGTAGCAAGCTGGCTAGCCGCCTGCATATGCGCCTTCAGGTTCCAAAACTGCTTCAGCCCCACCCCGGAGATATCCACGATATTCGTCGTCATGGTGATGGGCGTGCCGGGGAACTCCCTGTCCTGCAGCTGCGAGCAGAATGGCATGACGAGGCGCGTGAGGTTCTCGTAGAGCGCGAAGAGCCGGAGGAGCCCGGCGGGGGCGGTGCGCCGCGAGACGTCGGCCTTGGAGAAGGTGTGGGAGGCGCCGGCGCGCTCGTACTCGGTTACCGACTTTGAGTCTAGCTGTTTTATCTCGAAGAGGTAGAGGGGGATGCCCCTGCGGTGTGTTAGATGTCTTGGGCTGCGGGTGCGGTTGGGAGGGGGGGAGGGGGTACCTTCGATCTCTGCGGCCGGTCCATTGCGGGTACTGCGTCGGATCTCGTTAGATGGGAGAGGCGGGGAAGAGTGGAGGGCAAAGGCGTACCATCCGGCGGCTCTGCTCGTACGAGGGTATCTCGATGGTATTGTAGAGCACGTCAATGTCGTTGGCCTCGCGCCACTCGTGCGTGTCCTTGAACTGCTGCAGCGCGTCCGCGGGCACCCACCTCCGCGCGCGCAGATACCTCCTGCAAGCCGTCAGTCTCCGCCCTTCCCAATACATCCTTCCTACGTCCCCCTTCCACCAGGGAGGACAACGCGGGCAAAGGGGGGCACGGGGGGGACATACAGCAGCGCCTCATCCTCGTGGGACGGCGGCGGCCCGGCCTTGTAGAGCCCCTCGGCCGCAACCAACTTCCTAAACTCCTCGAGCTTCTCCGCCTGCGCCGCGTCAAGGTGGCCCAGGTGCCCGTGCGGATACCCGTAGTCCGCCGCCTCAGCGGTGCTGACCCTCTGGATCGGCTCGGAAGCGCCGGAGTCTGTCATGGTCCTGGAGCAAAGCTAAAGAGCGCAGCGACGTTCTTATGGATATCCAAGAAAAAAGTGTCCGGTGGGAAGAGGAGGGATAAAGAAGGGGAAAGAGGAAGTAATACCACCACGCGGCTTAGAAATAGGGCTGTCGGGGTTTGGGGCGTGTGACGAGGATCGAAGAAAAAGACGGCGTTCAGCTCGCTGCTGGGCCAAAGTCCGACGGAAAAGTGGAGTTCGGGGCTGGGATTGCGCCCTGGACTCCGCGCCGGGGCCGTCGGTGGTGCGGCGCGCCGTTCCCTCCGCCTGTCCCCTGTGGCCCCCTGTGACTGGCAGGGAGGGAAAGTGGGGGGGTTGGCGCTAGCGCGGCCATCCTGGTGCGCTGCCGATCTGTGCGACGCGGCGGAGAGGCGGGCGGCCACTGGCGGTCCACTGGCGGTCGTGGGTGGGTGTGACAATCGGACGTGCGTGCGCCTCTGGCTTGTGGCAGGATTATGGGACGGTCGTCGGTTTGGTCTGTTGTGTTACGAGGTCTCATGTTTGAGTGGTTGATGTGTGAAGTACTGGAACAAAACAGTTATAACGACGTTGATGAAGCGGCGCTGGTTCGTCCGGGGCGATTGACAAGACCAAGATGCTTCTGGACAAACTACTTGTATGAGTACGAGTATACGAGTACCAACCCCGTATCACCGTATCCATCTGCCATCCGCGTACTCGGTATACGTGAGATACGACCAGAAACCTCCTTGTGTTCAAATCTCCCCATTCCGCTTCTCGCGTCCGTATCGCTTAGAAGTGCCGTAATCATCAACCCTGGCGACGTCGATGTATGTGCAAAAAGATTCCCAGTTCACGACCCGAGACATCAAGTACAACCACGGAGCTTAGAGTCCGAAATCCAGGTGCCCGCACCAACCATCATATTACCAGCCGCCGCCAGCTGCCCACTACACATCCCCCACACGGCGGGGCAGCGGGGACCTCTGAGCCGGCAGAAAAAAAAAGTTCTCCCACCGCCATCACATAAACCTTCAGCCCGCACCGCGACGACAGCGACGAACCCGGCACAACACAAAGGCAGGAACTCAAAAAATGGCGGGCACAAAGACAAAGCCGGCCAATGGCCGGATAAAAGAGACGAAAAAGACGGATGCAAAGCGGGATAAGCGGGCCAAGGGCCTCGCGGACCTGCAGCAGCTCGAAAGCGCCGTCGCCGACCTCGTGCGTCCCATCACCAGAAACGTCCCAGATCCCTTGTAACTAGGATGCTAACCAGTACCGCAGGACCTCAAGACCAACACCCCGAAGAAATTCTCCGAACTCCCCCTCTCCGAACCCACGGCCTCCGGCCTGCACGCCTCCCACTTCCACACCCTCACCGAGATCCAGACGCGCGCGACGCCCCTCGCCCTCAAGGGCCTCGACGTTCTCGGCGCCGCCAAGACGGGCAGCGGCAAGACGCTCGCCTTCCTAGTCCCCGTCCTCGAGCGGCTCTACCGCGCGCAGTGGACGGAGCTCGACGGCCTCGGCGCCCTCGTCATCTCGCCGACCCGCGAGCTCGCCATCCAGATCTTCGAGGTCCTCCGCAAGATCGGGCGGAACCACCTCTTCTCGGCGGGTCTGGTCATCGGCGGCAAGAGCCTAAAGGAGGAGGCGAGCAGGCTGTCGCGCATGAACATACTCGTGTGCACGCCCGGCCGCCTGCTGCAGCACCTGGACCAGACGGCGGGCTTCGACCCCGGTAACCTGCAGATCCTGGTCCTCGACGAGGCGGACCGCATCATGGACATGGGCTTCCAGCGCGCCGTCGACGCCCTGGTCGAGCACCTCCCCAAGTCGCGCCAGACGCTCATGTTCAGCGCCACGCAGAGCCGCAAGGTGTCCGACCTCGCGCGCCTCAGCCTCCGCGACCCGGAGTACGTCTCGGTCCACGAGGCCGCCGAGTCCGCGACGCCCGCCTCCCTATCGCAGGCCTACATCTCGGCGCCGCTGCCGGAGAAGATCAACACGCTGTACGGCTTCGTGCGCTCCAACACCAAGAGCAAGATGATTGTGTTCCTGTCGTCGGGGAAGCAGGTGCGCTTCGTGTACGAGGCGTTCCGGTCGCTGCGGCCGGGCATCCCGCTGCTGCACCTGCACGGGCGGCAGAAGCAGGGGGCGCGGCTCGAGATCACGTCGCGGTTCAGGTCGGCGCAGCACTCGTGCCTCCTCGCGACGGACGTCGTGGCGCGCGGCGTTGACTTCCCCGCCGTGGACTGGGTCGTGCAGATGGACTGCCCCGAGGACGTGGACACGTACATCCACCGGGTCGGGCGGACGGCGCGCTTCGAGAGCAACGGGCAGGCGGTGCTCTTCCTGGACCCGTCCGAGGAGGAGGGCATGCTGAAGAGGCTGGAGCACAAGAAGGTGCCGGTGAAGCGCGTCAACGTCAAGGAGGCGAAGCGGCGGAGCATCAAGAACGAGCTGCAGCAGCTGTGCTTCCAGAACCCGGACGTCAAGTACCTGGCGCAGAAGGCCTTCATCAGCTACGCGCGGTCGGTGCACTACCAGAAGGACAAGGAGGTGTTCAAGCTGGACGAGCTGGACCTCGACGGCTTCGCGGCGAGCATGGGGCTCCCCGGGGCGCCGCAAATCAAGTTCCAGAAGGGCGAGGACGTCAAGAAGGTGAAGAACGCGCCGCGGATGATGGAGGAGTCGAGCGGGGACGAGTCCGAGTTTGACGAGGAGGGGAACCGGAAGAGGAAGCGGAAGAAGGGTGAGGTGCGGACCAAGTACGACCGCATGTTTGAGCGGACGAACCAGGACGTGCTGTCGAGCCACTACACGAAGCTGGTCGGGGACGACGCGCAGGACGGGGAGGAGGAGGACGATTTCCTGAAGGTGAAGAGGGTGCTGGGCGACAACGAGCTCGACGAGTCGGGCGGGAAAGCCGGGGCCATGCCGAGGGTGCTGGACCTGGGCGGCAAGGAGCAGCTCGTCATCGACTCGAAGCGCCGCGAAAAGGTGCTCAAGAGCAAGAAGAAGCTGCTCAAGTACATGCCGACGGCGGAGCGCCTCGTCTTCGACGACGAGGGCAACGCGCGGCCGATCTACGAGCTCAAGAACGAGGAGGACTTCCGGCGCGAGGGCAGCGTCGAGGCGCAGCGGAGGAAGTTCCTCGAGGAGGAGAAGGAGAGGGTGGCGGAGGCGGACGTCACGGACAAGAGGGCTGCCAAGGACAGGATACGGGAGAAGCGGGAGAGGAGGAAGGAGAGGGAGAGGGAGGAGAGGGAAGGGGTCGAGGGACGGGAGGCGGTATTGGAGGGGGATGGGGGCGATCCGCTTGCGTTGCTTAGGGATCTGCCCATGGATGGGAGTGGGGGTGAGAGTGAGAGTAGTGAGGAGGAGGAGAGGCCGAGGAAGAAGGCGAAGAAGTGGTTCCAGGATGATGAGTCTGGCGATGAGAAGGAGAAGAAGGGGAGGAAGGGCAAGGGCAAGGTTATCGAGATTGGGGAGGAGCCTGAGACGCTCGAGGATCTGGAGAACCTCGCTGCTGGGCTGCTGGAGTAGGGATGGACGTATTGTTAAAATGAGCAGGGAGTGGTTAGGACTAATAGCATTCCGATACCCGTTGGCCGAGGATTCGATGTTGTGAACCACTTGACCGGGCAAGGGCTTGTAGGAAGCCAGTGAACTGGGCGAAGCTCGTGGCGAGGTGTACCCGCTTCGGGAATGCCCCCAGCATCACCTACCTCTCTTGCAAGTAAACTGTCCCCGGCGTATCCTACTGGACAGGGTTGGAGTTCACGACTCGTAGGCCAACATCCGGTGCCATTACGCACATATTCATTTCAGTACCGAGCGAAGCCCAGATTTCCTGCTCGGTACGGTCCCCGCTCTGCGGAAATGGTGGCTCTAGGAAAAGAGGAGCCTCGAGCGGGTGGCGGCTAATCGACTCCCGAGGAACAATGGAGTTCCGAGAAAGTACAGCTGAGTGCAAAATCGGCTTCCTCTTTCGTGACTCTCTTCCAAGAATGTTTGGGACGCACAGACCGTTTTATACAGTGTATATTATTGAATATATAAACGTGGTACTTTGTCAGGACTTTCGTGCTCAGACGGACATTTATCGGAACCCGAAGGCAAGGGAAAACGGCCGAGATTGACCCGATTGTCGGAACAATAATTGATCACCTCTGATTAGTGACTAGATTGGCCCTCATCCCTGCAGCTGTGTTGAGTTCCCCGGAAGAAATGGTTGGCCTTCTGCAGAAAATAATGTAGAGCCGGAACGTAGTCTGGGGGGCTGCTCTCGGGGTCTCTTATCTCTGGTCAGCAACTCGGCGGGCAAGGGAACCACGACAGCGCGGCACCGTCAATCTCGAACCGCCTCCTGACATCGCTCCGACCCGCAATGGGATCCTAAACGACCAGATCATCACAACCGGTCAGCGGGGTCGTATGAAGCTACTGAGGTGGTGCCCCGCTCAGACAAAGTTCCACTCCATGTCCCCCTCCCCCCCATGCCGTGACACACCCCCTCCTTGGATCGATATGGCGGACAATTCGGGGCCTCCCGGGCCGCGGTATTCTCTGTGTGCCACTTCCCGAAACTAGAGAGATAGCGGTGCCTTACCTGGTAGAGGCGAGATGTCTAGTACCGGAGTAGGGTATAAGTTCTCCCTCGTTTTCCTTAGCCGATGTGCCCATCGTCTCTCCTCCGCTAAGATCAACTTTTCCTATCGCCCTTTCTTCGCATTTATAATGGATGAGTATGGCTCTATATACGTGATTGGAACCCGGCAAGAAGAAGGTTAGGACTCCTATATTTGTAACCCTATTATACTAACTAGATAGCAGTCCAGACCCCGGATACGGCAACTCCGCGCCGAAAATTACCCATGGATGTTCCAATGCTCACTTGGCAGCCTAAAAGGGCAGAAGAAAGACCAAGGGGGTGGAGAGGAGGCCCGCGATCATATAAGAAGTAAATGGGGAGATACTGAGACTGTGTATGTTTTTAGAAGAATTATTCCTTTTCACAGTCTGTCGAGATATGGTTCTCTATGTCAAACATGCAATGCGCTTAAGGGTACGCTATATTTGGATACTGTGATCCAACGCGTCCGGCCGAGCTTAAACTCAATAGGACAACTCCATGCAACGACTGAAGGTTCCCTCCAGTAACCATTGATTGAATTATCGCTACATAGGTCCGTAATATTAGCCCACCGCTCTTAATCAGCTTCGTCTTGAAGGGTCAGGCACTGACATTCTAGAGTCACCGGTCGTGTCAGCCGCCGACCGTCAGCTAGCCTCCTCATCTTCTCAGGCACTTACCGGCTAGAGTCACTAGTTACCGACATTCATCGATTCCAGTACAATCGTGGCTATGGCCGTAGCACCAATGTTTCCACTGATCGTCGGGAGTCGAGTTACAGTAATTATCCTTATCTCTGCCGCAGTACACCATTTCGCCACGGCGATAGTCGCAGTTTTCCTTGGTGATTCTGTCGTCAGAACCAAAACAGCCATTGCATCTGACACCCCACCTATCGGCAGGTCTGACACTCCACCTATCGGCAGGTCTGACACCCCACCTAACGGCAGTGGTGAGAGCAGCAGAAATCAGCAAGACAGAGAGGACCTTCATAATGAAGATAAATATAGAATGTTGAGGTCTCGGAACTGGTGGACAATGAAGACGATATGATTTTATAAGAAGATTGTCTGCCTTTCTTATATGTATAAAGGGAAAAGTTATAAACACGGATTCTGACGATGAATAGGCGTTTATATAGATAATACAGCCCGTTATGACCTGATCAGACAATCGCATGGTTTATAATCTGATCAGACAACAGCATTACAGCTTAGACTATTCCGCTGAACAGCAAAATCAGTCTTTAACAATAAGCTTGTACCATGTATATAAGTCATTGTATGGTGAAGGACCTCGATACCCTGATGACCAAGTCTATCCGAATTCGACGTCTATAACGCAACGTCAAAAACAGATCAGTGACAGACGCGATGTCATAAGATGGAAATATCAGGCTCTATAAGAACGATCAGATCACCGATAATCACTCATTAACTCGACCGGCCTTCATAGTGTTTGTGATACAGGCGTTAAACTCAACTTGGCAAAGGTTTGCAGGGAGATCATACTTTTGTTTCGGATTGATGTCGTTTACCCTCATGGTTTTGTCAAGATGCGTTCATCACGCCCAGTAGTTTGGGAAGCAAGAAGTTTACAATATCGCGTTAAGGGAGACGGATGTTATTGATATAACGACGATAAGCGGTTACTGCCTCAGTACGTGGTACCTGTTTCCATCTCCTACCAGCCCTCTACCTCCCCTTTAGCTTTGTAGAATACCTTCCCTGCAGAGCGCCCTTGCTTTATTCTAGGAACTCCTTCGAGAGCCGACTATATTGTATCTCTTGCCAGGTTAGCCCGTCCCCCTTAAGATTGACGAGTAACTCATCTTCCTCCGCTGTAAACATCCCCC